>PVIA01008570.1:0-70299 GCA_004024845.1 Tonatia bakeri | reverse complement strand
CATGTCCTGGAACCAATCTCCTCCGAGCTCCCACGCAAGCGCTGTAACTCAGGGGACCTGCCCCCCAGTCACATCTTGGGGAGGTGTCCCTTTCCATCCCCCTGGCCCAGAGCATGGCCATAGCTATTTAGCATATTCAAGCAACCGGCCCAAGGCTATAGGTATGTTAAATGACCATGCCATGGATTAGCTGCAAAGCTGCCCTGCATGTTCTTGCTCTGTGTGCCCCTTCCCCCAACTCACACTTGTTGGGGGGAAGGGGTAAAAAAAAAAACATCTTATAATCTCCTGGATACCTTGAGTTCTGGGCCCCATTTCAAATGTCCATTTGGGGTCCCCCCCTCTTGGCTGCACCCTGTAACAGTTGCTCACCAATTAATTCACCCCAAAATATATACACGTATTGTGTTCTAAGGTTATTATTTAGCAGAAGTAAGCCTATCCAGTTATTTCTCAGAAATCTCTTTGGAAGATGATTCTTAATGTTCCTTCTTTTATGATATACCAATATTTGAATAGTGATTATTTATGTGTAAGTTCAATTATAGGAAATATCTATTCCAGGGATATCACTTTGTAACAAAAGGTATTGAACCTGAACTAACAAACTATGTATTGGAAATAAGTCATTGACCAAACAAAATTACAAAATGACAAAAAATTTGGAGAGTACCCTAGTGCAGTAGATTTTCAGCATAAAGGAAAATTTCCCAAAACAGTATGGAATAATTCATTTTGGTCATTGGTACAAATTCAGGTGGAAGATTAAGTGGAGCGTATTCTAACATGCAGTCTCTATTGGTCATTCCAGTAGAATTCCATTCAAAGATATGTGTCCATTTGTAAAGTTGCTTCTGTCATTATTGTTTTTCCTATAGATTGTAATGAAAGGATCCTTGGCTATCTTCAATTGATTAATTGTCGGCTGTTCATTTATTCAGTATATATTTATTGATTTGTAGTCCTTCTCCTCCATTGTTAAATTTATCAGATTACATTATTACCCAACTCAAGGCTATGCTATCATCTTGTTGGAGATTATTTTAAATCAATCTATTACTACCAACAGGAGTGGAAAGTTTTATGTTTGTAGGGTAATACATTTACTGGCTAACCTATAGTGAAGAAGAAAAGATAGCATATGAAAGGTTACAAAAGATTAGAAAGCATTTTGAAATTTACTTTGGTCTAAATATGTATCTTCATGAAATAGGAATATAACTTGGATTTCTGTAGTTAAATTTTTCAAGCAACATTTTAGGATTATAAGGAAAATAAGGTCTTAACTCATCAGCTATTACTCTATTGTCCAGTTCTTTCTTCTGCTCATTACTGGTAGCTGCAATCACTCATCCTTGCTGGAGCCATGTTGCACCTGGGCACATTCTCAAAGAGGTGCCTCTCAAGTAGATTTGGAGAATTATTCTGACCACTTTTAAACTTTTATCCAATAAAAACTGTATTTATCAGCACCACCACTAAAAACATCCTAGGTTGCAGTTAATGAAATAGTCCCTGTGTCCATTTGCCCATTGTTTAATTCTCTATAATCAATTGTTGTGATGATCATTATTTGGAAAAGTACATTTTCTGATGTTGGCATAGTAACATCTTAGAAGAAAGCCATTTGTTTTAAGACTTTTGCCCAAAACATGATTTAACACTCTGCTCTGGGGTTCATGCCATCAGCCAAGGACCTCTGTGCTCCCTGTGGGAGTAGCTGGACTAGACGGCAGGTGGTATCTCTGGGCTTCCACAACCCTTTAAGACTTGATAGTGCCAACCTTTTTAGGCAAACTAAATTATTATAGAACATTAAAGCATATTCTTAAAAATATTGTGTAAAACCCCTCAAAGTTTATCACCTTATCTGTGATTAAGAGCCATGAAGAGCTATGTGGGAAATTTTGGTTATAGAGTCTTATTTATGAAAACTTTATAGGTGAGTCCCCACCATGAATCACAATGCCATGCTGAACTTACTACCCCCAATTAGTCATCTTCAAATAATATTCCCTGTTCTTTGACCCCCAAATGGAGTGGGGAAGGAAGGGAATATACAACATAAAATCAGGCTTCTCTTCTTGCCCCTTTACTATCTCAGTGGGAGTCACCAATGGTAGATTATTCACATGGCTATGTTGTGAAATTATAGATTTTTAATACTGGACTACTGAGTACAAATATAACATTAAATAAAAATAATGCAGTTATTTATCTTCACCAAATCTTCTCTGTCCTGTAGAGGATGTGAGCTGTCTCTTTAATAATGCAAAGGAGGAGTAAATTTCAAGCTGAGGATGGGCAATAACAAGGAGAGTGATCTCCACACTGCCCTAATGTCAGTGGAGTGCCTTAGGAGAACACCTTATTAGTTCTAACAGGCTGGTTAGCGCGGGGTCACCTCTCTGCCTCCGTCTTCCCCAGCAGGGTCACTCATCTCTGGGCTATATTTGGGAGGAAAGAAGTGAGGGGGAGGGGAAGGAATATATTTAGAGCTTCTCTCATCTCCCCAGCATTGAGAGCTGTTTATTTTTATTTGTTGTCCAGTTGTGTTATTGTCCTCTTTCTTGCTCCTTGTCTGTTCCCATTCTCTCTTTCTCTAGCTGCCTGGTCTTCTATAGTAGTACGTCTGCATACATTCTCTGTTGAGTTAAAACAGAAACATATCAATGTTTTTTTCCTCATTATTGCTTTATTTTTAGAAATCATCGGAAGTAAGTGTAGTTTATAAATCTGTGTTTAAATGAGTGTTTGCTGTGCTGAAAGTATTAACTGGAAAAGGGCATAACTAAGCTTAACTAAGCTTCCAATTAACATAACTAGCTGAAAAAAAATAAGAGAGAATATAGACATACTTTTGAGTACCTCTGTCTTAAAAAATTAGATCAACATATTTTGCAAATCAATCACATTTTAGAATTGTGCTTGATACATTTTCACAAAAGGAAAAGATGGACTATCCTCTTTTTTAAAATGTATTTTTGTGGTGTCTTTTATTTTGTTTCCATCATAGCTACCAACATCAACCTTTTCTTTTACCCAGCCCCCATCCACCATCCCCCATCCAAAAATGAATGCAAAGAAATACTATTAGGCTGTCTGGTTATGTATTTTTTATGAGGCCATACAAGACGCTGCCTGACCCCTTGCAGCTCATGTTATAAGCACACTGAAGATGCTTTTCATTTGGGTTTTGCTTTTCAGCCTGGGTGACCTCTATTAAATAAAAAAGGGGGTGGGGGTGGGGGCAGGCCTAATATGTGACCCCAGGGACTAGTCGCTTCAAGGATTACATTTAATTCATATGATAATATTGAAATATAATGTTCCTGAGTCTAATGTTTTGGTTATTTTCTCTTTCTCTTTATTTCAGGGATTCATTGATGAGTCTTGTCATAGATGTTTTTCATCAATTTTGGGTACAGAGCTGTAACTTGTATGTTAAGGTCAGATTCTTAAAATTACCTTTTCTTTCTCCTTTTTGAATTCAGGCAATGAATGCAAAACATATTTTTGTGAGAGACACAGAGAAATTAATTTTTCTGATGTGTGTCTGCCAAGAATTCTGTTTCAAATAAAGGAACAATTGTTATTTAGCATTTCCTTAACCATACTCAACAACTGATCCCTAAGTTCACTATTAGTGTGAATGCTAACATCTTTTAAACTCCTTCCCTTCCTCCCTTCCTTCCTTCCCCTGAAGTCAGTCATAGATATTTAATTATATTCTCTCATATATGATATGTGTTGTGGTCTAGATAATGACCCACATTTGGATCCTGGTGCATGGTACATATCTATGCTGTAATACACATTTTTATATTCTTTTATCATTATCCTGCTTTTTATAATGCCCCTATTAGTTATTGGATGCTCACTTGCATAAATTTTAGGTACTTAAAACTTTACCATATCTTTTTTTTTTTTTTTTTACTGTGAAACATTGTTCATACTATTTAAGTTTAGGATTAATGTTCAAAACCAATTTGCAAAAGCATCCCTCTGGCCAGCTTTTAGAATTATATTTTTATTAAAGTTTCTCACAACATTGGATGCCTTTTTGTCTTTGCTGGTTGAAATGAACAGGTTGAAAATGGAATTGAACTACACACTATTTGTTGTATTTTGAAGATATTTTTATTCCTTTCACTTAACAGACTAGCACTTAATTTCTTTGAATCGGCTGCTGTTCATCAGTGCTTCAGTGGTTCGCTTGTCTTTGGAAGACAGGTTCCTTGGAGGGATAGTAACATTTCATCAGAGCTAATAAAGTCAATTAGGATAATATTATACAGTAGGCCACTAGGAAATCAGGTGCATTTTGCATGAATCATTCTATATTTTTAATTCATACCTACTTTATACTTCATAAGGAATATTTAAAGACAGCTATTATTGGTTACATCAGCTTGCATATATATAATTTAACTGCACTTTTCTCCCCCCCTTTTTTTTTGTTGCAAGAAAAAGAAAGCAAGAAAATTAGTGGACATGTTCATACATATTCCTTACCACAAAAGTACTGATGAAAACTGACCAAAGCTGGGGAATTCATTGCAGAAGCTGAAACCCCATCTCAAGCCAGTCCCTTATTACCCAGGTATTGCCACAAATGTGATTCAGCAAATAAAGCCCCTAGCTGTCTGGCCCCCTCTGCAATCAGAGTGCAGCAAAGTGGATCTGCAGTGGGGTTTTCACAATGACTCATAATTTTCCTACATTTGTTTGCATCACAGTCTTAACATTTTTGACATCTGGGTTACTGGTGAAAATGTGCATATGCCTCTGTGTATACATACAGTACATATGTTTTTGTCTTGGTTAGTCCTTGTATGTGCAAGGGATGTTTTAAAAACAGAGACTCCAGGTTCTCCTTTGTAAAGCATTAAGCTGTGACCCTCCCCTCCTCTATTCCCTCCCCCTGTAGCCCTGGACTTCATGATGCCTTCTTGACTGCTAGCTGAACATGGAGATGTCTTTTTATTTTTTTTTTATAAACCCAGTCACAACACAGAAAGAGGAGGAGGAGGAAGAGAGAGAGAGAGAGAGAGAGAGAGAGAGAGAGAGAGAGAGAGAGAGAGAGAGAGAGAGAGAGAGAGAGAGAGAGAGAAAGGAGAGAGTGAAGTAAAAACCCTGAAGGATGGTTCTCAAAAATTCTAAAGGAACCACAGGGAATTCCTTTTAAGAGCAACAGAAAGCAAGCTAGCTGAGGTAAGGCAGATGTGGACAGCCTTTCTTTTCTTCTCTTTTCTTTCCTTCCCTCTTTCTGTATCTTTCTGTGTATGTCTCTCTCTGTTCTCCTTCCCTCATGTTCTCTCTCTTGTCCTTTACATTCAGATGTTCTCTCTCTCTCCCTCTCCCTTTCTCCCTCTCCCTTTCTGCCTCCCTCCTTCCCTCCTCCCTCTTTCTCTCTCTCCCTCTCCTCTTCCTCTTCTCTGAAGCTGTTTCTTTATGGTTCTGGGAGGGTAGGTGGATGGGGGAGCTACCTAACTTCTTTCCTGCTTAAGCAATCTGAGAATGGAACTCATGTGAATATGCAAATAGGACTGCCTGGGCCGCGTTGCCGACACGTGTATGTGTTGTATCCTTCTCCCCACCTCCCTGTCTTAGCGTCTGATCTTCAACAGATTGCTGTTGTTTCTTGTGATCACCAGCACAGCGTGCTGGAAAGAGAGATGGGGGGAGAGGTGGGGATTGGAGGGAGTGTTGTGGGGCTGGAAGGCAGGAAATCAGACATGATTGCTGTGACTTTTTTATATTAATGTGAGGCTTTTTTTTCTACCTCATTTGCATGTCAAAGTGGCGGAGGTGTGAGGGCAGAGATTAGTATGGAGATGACATAATGATGCAATGAATTAAATGTGATCACTTCTCTAGCGGGGGTGAAAGTGGGTGGGTGGGTGGGGGGAACCAGCAAGACAGAGGGAGTGAGAGAGCAAGAGAGGAGCGCCGCTTCTGATCTTCACCACACAGTTGATTGATGTCACCAGCGAACAGAATGCATCTTTTTATTGTGATGATGGTGACGGTGGTGGTGATGCTGATTGCCATGATTACACTTATCGTTAGTGCGAAATTTGAATTTTAAGTGGTCAGTGCTGGAGCTCCAGTGCACGTGATTGTTTGGTCCATCAGTGCAAACACTTTACTGTGAAAATTTAACACCGTTCCATGTTTGCTTTTATTTAAAAAGGAGGATGCAACATACAGTAAAGAGATGACTAATTTGTGATGTTACACAGTGGGCTGGGATACCAAGGTTTTCATGTAGCCTCGGTTTTATTTTACGTGTGCAAAAAAAGAGGAGGTGAGATTAAAAACATTTCTACTATTACAAAAAGAAAAATCTTTCACTGAATCGGTGGTATGGCAAGGGTTTCAACCTTTGACAATAAAGAAAATGCAATTTTCATCTCTGGCATTCAATGTTATCTCCCTTTAATAACAAAACCAAACCAGACTGATTACTGAACAAAGCAAATTCTCAGGCGGCTAGTTGCAGGTCTGAATGCTGGAGTGAAAAACTGAACATTTCCCTCCCTCCTTTTGGTTGTTTTGTATGCGACACCTGCAAATGTGCTTGGAGTAGCTTTAAAAGATTTGTGGGGGAGTTTTTTTTAAAAAGCTTTCCCATAATTAAAAGAAGAAAAAGAATATAAACACACAAAGTACAAAGATTTAGACTTCGTCGATTTATTTGTTTTAGAAACCAAATTCATTCTGTCTGCCAGTAAGTTTTCCTCTGATTAGTCTGGTCTACTGCTTCTTCAGGAGGACAGACTTCCTACAATATAGACAAATCAGTATAGAAATTTAGGACTAATTGTTATGTGTGCAATAACCCTGATGATATAAATGAGCACTTAAGAATCCACAGAACATCACTAACATTAATTTATTGAAAAAGAAAATCCAAAGCAACTCCATTAGTTTTTCCCTGTTATTGTTAAGGACTTTAAATGGATTTCCTAATTGGATAATTTTATTCACAAGAATAATACACAAATGGAAAGCAAGCCCTAACTCTGGGGGTGGAGAGCGTTGGTCTGCAGGAGAGTGAAGTGCAGTCAACTTCTGGAAAACCTGCTTAGTGCACTAAAGAGAAAGGCAGAAGGTTCAGATAATAACACCCACATGTGAGAACTAGCTGACCAACTGCAGGGGGGCAGAAGGGTGCTTTCAGCATGTGGGAGCAATACAGCCTATTAATTCACTTGCCTCCTTTTTATGATATTTAAAACAATGTCCATCATTGTTGTCCCTCTTTGATCATAGGCACTCAAATTCCTTCTGTCCCAACTCTTCCTATGACAGAGCATCACATCTTCACCTTCTTTCATTTGCTCTCATCTACATCTTGGGCATTTTCCGTTCACCAAGTTCATCTTCTTGGAGTGGTACTTGGCCTTGCATCATTTCTCTTCTTTCCCAAATGAAAGTAGCCATGTTTACTATAAGCTGGGTTTCACTGAATGTTGTGCATGACTACTATTAATAGAAAAGTGCCTTTTGTGCTGTTCTTACACCCTTTGCCTGCCAAATACACAGAATGAATCAAGACAGTCAGAGAAAAGTTCTTGAATGCTGGTCTTGAGTGACTTCCCTTCCACATATCAACACCTGTATCCTTATTCTCCATCTGTCCCCAGGTAGCACTGCGGCCTCCTCCACCTCCTGCTTTCTCCTTGCCTAGTCTTCTAGGCCAATAAAGAAGAAAGGCAGGGATGAGGATTGTTCCTATTGATCTGCCCAAGGGGATCATTAGGCATCCATATCAATCTACAAATCAGTGGCCTGTGTTACTAGCTTGGGCAGTCATTGCCAATTTGTTCCTATTAGATGGTGGAGCCTGGAGGTGTTTGATGAACAGATTGGGTCTTTATCTCAGCACTAGAGAGTATGCAGGCTTTGTACCAGACAGCAGAGGTTTACAGGATTTGTTTTTTTTTTTTTTTTGTAGGGGGACAGGGATCCTTATGGGTATTGTTTTTCCATCTGAAATCTGCCTGCACTGCAACCAGACCTCCAAGGAGGAACCCACCCACCCTCGCTGAATTGTCTCCAGTTACAATTAGCCCCCACTTGCCTCCTCCAGTCCTGGTATCTCCTCAGAAAACTGCCCACAGAAATATCTCTGAGTGTTCTTTTGTAATCCTTTTCAGGACAGCATCTGAACGATTGAAATGTAAACTCTTTTTCTTTCCTTCCTCCAGCTCCTGTGCTAGGAGGAGGAGGAACAGTGTATTTACTGTTGAGCAGGTGACATTTTTAGCTGATATTTTCTCTGTAGTTCAATTAGATAAAGTAAAAGTTAAAGCTCCAGGTAATTTTGTTTGGGGAATCCTATTTACCTTTTCTCTTTGAATTGAAATCGCAAAAGATATGTGTTCTCATTGCCATCTTTTTATTTTTTTCAAAAAAATCTTCAAAATTCATCCTTGTCTCTAGTCTTAAGTTTGAAAGAACAGCAACTGTGACAAAAGCCATGTTCTCTTCTATGTATGTAGATTTGAAAAATAAAAATTATGTTTCTATGAGGGAAGGGGAAGAAAAAGGATAGTGAATGAATAAGCACAATTTATGCTGTTACTGCTGCTAGCATGACATTTCCTCTTCATTATTTTGCGAAAACCTCAATTTTAAACCTGGTTTTACTCATTCCTGACGTGAGCATTATTCAGTATAAATATCTGTCCATTGCAGACCATGGTGATGCTCTCAGTGACATTTCTGCTTTATAGCTTTCAGTGGGGGGAGGAAGTGAGGTGAGGGAAGGTGGGCTGGTGCAGATGGGGAAGGAGGGGATGGGACAATGTCCACTTCCTCAGAGCTCTGTTTCTATCCCTGCCCTTGAGTTTGTTACTTGTGAATAATAAACTGTTATTCTGAGCTGGGGCTGGGGGAGTGAGTCAAGTGGCCCAGCCTGAATTGTATACTTAGCACTTGTGTCTTCTTTAGAAATTCGTTCATCATTCCAAAGGGACAAAAGGGAGCAAAGGGACAAAAATTTTTATTTTAAATATAATGTTTCATATTCGAGTGTTGTAGGTAAGATGGAAGTCTGTTTACACTGCACACCAATTTCCAAGTGGTTTTGGTCTGTTGGTAGTTATCTAACTCAGTTCAGGCAACTATGAAGAAAAACCTGCATTTTGCTTTAGAAAACTTTAAATTTAGTGATTATTACTATTTATTAGTTTGTATCTACATTTTCTCACCTTTTAAAAATTCTTTCTCTGCCCTGTTTCATTCTAAGAAGCATTCACTTCATTTCATTTCATTTGACAAGAACCTGCTTCATTTGGTTGTTGAGTAGATCACAGAACTTCACAGAAATACATCTGTGTAGGGCATATGATTGCTAGGAGTTAAACCATCTTAATTTATCATAAACCAGACATCCAGGCAGCTTTCATCTTTACAGTGCATGTATAGAAATTGATTTGGAGTGGACTCAGAGGAATGTTTTAAGAGTTTGGTTTGCAAATATTTATAAACCTTTTTCTCTGGAGCAGAGTCTATTTTAGAGTGGTCATCATACTATTAAGAACAGAGCTTATTTTGAGGAAGATGCTGCCAAACTCTGTTGTTTGTTTTATCGTGAGGGTTGGGAGTTCACATTTGTTTTGCCACTGACATACTGTCTAAGCTAGAGGTATCTGTGAATAAGCTTGTTATTTTATTCATCCTCAGGATCTCCTTCCTCCATTTATTGAACCCCTTGAGAACTTAAAATGAGTGAAACAAACAACCCAGGTGCTCACTTTGATTTTCTGCCTAAAGGACAGAAAGTGGACCTTTTTGCATTTCTCTTCAGTAGAAAAAAGAAACCAATAATTTTCTCATCAAATATGGGCATATTACTTGAGGATGTTGATGAAATGTTGCAACTTATAGAAACTTTTAATCAGTGAGAATCTGGCTCTCCAGCCAGGACACTTATAGTTTCCAACTCACCTATAACATGAATTAGGGACATTACTTTGATTTCTCTCTTAGTGATAGAAAACATTTTCATTCCTTAACACACTGTTTGTTTATCTATCCGTATATCTCCCGGTTTTTCTTGTTTTATTTAGTGTGGCTTCATATATGCCATTTCTCTATGAAACAATTGATACATTCTCAGCACGCTGTTGTGAGTAGAAAAAACTCCTAGATTAATGGTCAGTGTCTCACACACGTACATTTGTGTTGTGATACTACGGAGGAGCTGCGAATTACTGACAAGATCTAGAATAATTCCTAATGCTGTCGGAGGCTTCAGTTTCTCCCCGGCATGATGGATGAGGCATAAGAAGTGCTTTCTGAGATCATTATGTGCATCATTCTGTTAAGTGTTATTAAAGTCCGTCTGTCTTAGGCAGCAGAAACAATATCTTCACCCTGATTTTGCCCGTGTTTTTAAAAACAGTGACTGTTCATCCCTTTCTTCCTAATGTGAGCTTTTTTTAGACCATCTATTAATTTGTGCAATACAATTATCAAGAATTGTGTTTTTGTTTCTACTTAAAATTTGATATTAATCTGTAAGTGAATTCTGCTTTATTTCTAAATTATTAATTCACAATAAATATTTTAGAAGTGCATTTTATGAAAAAAAATAGATGTGCAAAGTACCAGTATTTGGAGTGTGGGTTTTAGTCTATAACTTCAACGAGATTTAATATAAGAGTCTCTAATTTTCTGGGCTTAAATTACTTTAAATATCATTGTTATTTGTGATTATGTAAAAAACAGGATGGATTTGAATTTTGACGAACATTGCATAGAATTCCTCCCTTGCTGGCAGGTATATTTGTAGCTGACAATGCAAAGATATGTAAATGGGAATGAAACTTTCCTCTACCACTTGGTCAGGAAGAGTTTGTTTTTGATAAACAGTGAATTTAGAGGGCAAATTTCCCTCAATAAACAGAGGCACTTGCTGTGTTTGGATGGTGGTGGGGGAATGAGGGTCTTGGAGTGAAACTAGCATGCCCTATTTAATAGGGCAGTCCAGGTAAATTACAGATGGCTCTTAATATATCTCAAGCAATTTTACCCAAACCGAAGAATTTACTTTAAAGGTTTGTAAACTTCCTTTAAGTCACAGGTTTTTCTGCAATAGTAAAGTGCTATCTACTTTACACAGCATTTCCTTTATTGCCCAGTAGCCTTCTCCATCACCTTTTTGTTGTTGTTGTTGTTGAACAGTCTGGTAGAATATCTTTAGACCCCTGGCAGGCTTATCAAAAGAAAATGAAATAAACAAAAAGAAGATCATCACACTTTCCTTTAAAACACTACTTCCCCTTTTTAGAGATTCAATGAGATCTAGAAAGGCTCACTTTTATAGTTTTAATAGAATTATGTAAGTTTGATGCACAGCTGGGATAAACTCAGCCATCCACAGCACAGTGAGTTTTTGAACACTTAATTTTATATTTGAATAATTCTCCAGATCAGGCTATAATCATGAATGTCATATAAAAAGATTTTTTTTATAAATTACATTATTTCACAGATGTGCAAATACTTCTGAGAAAAAAATTACATTGATCAGTTTTTAATACCCCCCTGTCTCACCATTCAGTCAAAGGGAAAAATAGCTTTTTTCCCATCTTTGTCTTCAGAAAGGTGCTAGATTGTAAACATCTGAAGGAAATGAAAGGGGGTTGGCCAGTCCACCCCAAACTCTTTCCAGATTTTCAATCCTTTCAGCAGCAGCCTTCAGTTTTCAGAAAAGAGGGAGGGTCTAGGGGGAAAAAAAGAAAGGAGATGTCTCTGTTTATTATTAAAATTTAAAGTGAAAAACATTGGTATAACTGGCTAATTTTGGATCTACTAATTTAGAGGGTTTGAGCAACAAGAAGCAAAATTTAGACAATGAGTGTACTGTGGAGATTGGGAAAAGATAAGGCATTTGCAGATAAGATCTAATTCTGTGAAAAGGACAATAAGCAACAGATGGCTATTTCTTTTACAATTTTTAAAACAATAGCATGTGATATTTAATTCTACAATTTATTTAGACAAACAATTATTTTTACTTAGGTAGAAAGATCATTATTCTTTGTATAGGTTTCTGAAGCATAGTCTGTTTATTTCTGTTTAAATATAGGCATTTCAGAATTTCTGTGTTTTGCAGTTTTGGAATATTTCTGGAAGCAACAATTGAAGCCATGAATCATGGTCATTTTGGGAACAGTCACCTGTGGTTGGGAATACACTGTTACTCAGGGCTAAACGAACAAGTGTTTTTGAATCTGAAACAAGCAAAATAATTGAAAGTTCTGACTGTTGATTTTTCTATGTTTCTTTTGTTAACATCTCTGACTGAGTTGTATGGCATGGCCTCCGTACCCATATAGTATTTGGATATTTGATATGTCATCATAAAGACATTCTGAAAGTGGAAAAAATTGCATTAGCATTTGGCCAATGGATAGATTTGGTTAAGCTGCAGTATTTTTTAGGATTTCTTTACTGACCCCACGTAACTTCTTTTTTCCTTTGAACCAAAGCACAGAATAATATACAAAAAGAAAACAGTGTTGTATTCAGATCAGTAGGTATAAAATCACAATTGCCTCTTTGTCTTTCAGAAACCATACATACCAGATGCACTATGAGAAAAATAATCTAAAATCTTGGGTTTATTTTCAATATGCAAGTAGTATAAAAATATGCAAGCTCTAATCACAGTGTGCTGGAAACCACTCCACAAAAATGTGTAACGAAAGCTGTTACTATAAGTGTGGCTCATGTATTGGAACAGCTGTGACAGCCCGATACAGCTTAACACTTGTTCAATTATAAGAAAAAGAAATTCAGAAGGGAACTTGATTTAGATAAGAATTTTAAATAATCTTTGAAATTTTCAAAGGAACTTCTACTCCCAGTCAAAATCATACCTTTTCCGTAGTTTGTCCTCTTGCCTTTACCTGTATTTAGTGTCCAACTCCCTTATAGAGATCTTGGAAGTAACAGCTGCCCTTGACTTGGCCACCTTCTCCTTCTAAACTCTGTTCATATTTTATGTTTTTTTTAGGGTCTGGGTTACAGTGATTTGCAAATTATTTCTGGTGTCTGCTCTTTTATGACTTAGGAAATTGCAAAGAAATCACCTAGTAGCTGGACACACTTTTCATTACACCTATTCCTTTTTTCGTTTTCAAGTAATTTTACTGTGCTTTTATGACAGATATATTTTAGTGCCTATAGGAAAGGCTGACACTGATATTGATACTAAACCTTTAGTTCTGGGAATGTGAATACGTCACTACTTTTTTTTTGTTTGTTAAGCAAATGCTTGATTGATGCGGGTGCAATGTGTGATTCATGTGTATATCACACATATGTTTTATATATGCCTATAGATGTAATGTATACACACACATACAGATATAAAGGTCTAACGTACTATAGTCTTTCTGCGCCATCTAAACTCAATCCTGGAGTAACTGAATACATAAAGAACATATGTTCCCATGTGTAACATTTTGTTTTGTTTGTTTAGCTTAACTTTTTAGTTTCTAAGCTGAATTGTTCTTATGGTTTATGTGCATAAGGTTTAATGTGGTAATACTGCATGGTTTGAGAGCATACAGGGGGGCAAAAGTAGGTTTATAGGTGTTCATATGGAAAATAATGCAGTAATTAATAAATAATAATACAAGAATAAATTCTGTGTTTTGCATACTCACAACTGTAAACCTGCTTTTGCTCCACCTGTACTAATAGCGTTTGCTTGATGTCTTCAATAATCAACATCTTAATATCATTTTGAAATTGCAGTCCAAAAAAAACCCCACAAAACAAAACAGCCCTTAAGCTAACAGAAATTATTTAGTATTTTTAATCTGAAAGACTGTTCTTATCTTTACTAAAAACAATAATCTCAGCCATTTTCACAAAAAAGCCCCAGATGCCCAGTGTTTATAACCAAGGCTCTCTGGTAGACAACAGAAAGAGGTATGTATTTGTACCAAGGGGACAAATGGCCCTCAATCCTCCACCTATGGAGATGCCTGTTTCAGTATCATAATTCCCATCAACTTTATATTATCCAAGTCTTTGGAAGTGGATGGGAGAAGTAAAATACTGAACTTTTTCAAGTGGGTTTTTGGGATACTTAGCATCCAAAAAGCTTATAAAAGGGTCTGTGCATTAAGAGTGGGGCCAAAAAGGAGAGAAATGGTGAAAGCTATCTTTTTTATTCTGTAGTGGTTGGCATGGGCAATTTAAAGAAGGATCTTGAAATTTCCAGACCCCGACTCTATCTTCTAAGTCATTTCTGTACCTGGAATAAAATGTTGCTGTAGAAATTATTGACATAATAGCCCCCATGAGGACTCATAGCCATCAAAGTGAAATCTCACAATAAATTCAGAGGCCACCTGGAGAACCACCGTTAAAGAGCTTTTTAGAGGAGGAAAAAAACTTTAAAAGCTTAATTCTTCTTAAATATAAGTTCACTGATCATGTTTCTGTTCCACTTTCCTAGAGTTTAGTTCTTTACTTTTAGCTTTGTTAAATAATCCTTTAAAGCCTTTTTGACAGCAAAAATGCTGTGTTTTGTATAGATGACATCACTAGCCCAACTCCAGCCACACTGAAAGCCAAGGGGTTACTAAGCAATAAACCTTGGTCAGGATTTCTGCATGTCTCCAGGCATAAAAGCCTTAAAACGTGAGGTGGGTCTTAGTGATCTGCAGGACAAACATTCCTACTATAATACCAGAAGCATTATTGATCAGTTTGGGGGGAACATTTTTTTAAAAGCTAATTAGTCTTTGCAGAGTTGAATAACTAATGTTGTTTTACACTTAGCACTTAGGCAGTGCTTTTCATCTTCAAAGTGCTTTGAAAACATTAACTAATTAATCATTAGCTAATTTAGCAACTGACGATAAAAGTTAAGAGACTAAAAGAGGCTGGATTCTGCTAGTGTTTTGTGCAGAGTAACCCCTCTACAAGAGTCCAAAGGAGTGTCTCTGTCTGGACTGGAACAGTGGGCAGGCTGCCAGGTGGGGGTGCCCTTCAGGGGACACTGCTCAGGTAATATTCATAGAGAACTTAAAATCCTTCAGATACACATTCCTGGACAGTCTCAACAGGTCATGGTCAGATTTTGATTTTATTTTTTCAAAAGTAAAAGGCCACTTTAGTAGCAGGAGCCCTAACAAATATCAAGGGTATATAGAGATGCTGAAATTTACAAGTGTGGTAATCATGGGCAGAGTGGGAAACCACATGCATGAATGATCTTGACCAGTAAACCTTCCTGGGTCCAGTAAACTGGCCATGTAATCCATGAGTACTGCCCTGGAAATCTAGCTTAGTTTAGGAAACTCAATGCAGAAACGTAAGAGAGTTTTCTTGCATATCGTGACAAACAGAATGCTTTCCTGGGGGCTTGTATGCTCTGCACTGTAGCTCTATCCATTATGTGAATGAGATGTGAAAACAGTTCCTTGTTTCTGAGATATCAGCAGACCTCACAAGCTGAGTTTCTTGAAAAAACACAGAAGACAGTTCATCTATAGACTTACTCTGAATGAGTGAGTATGTGTGGTCCAGCCCATTTAAAGAAAGAAGCATTCCACAAAAGCCACCGGTAATATAGAACGTGGTACCAATGACTACAGTTTTGAAAGGGTGAATATATTTGCTTTGCCTTCAGTTTCTTCTGAGTCCCACATACCCTTTTCCTGCAATGAGAAAAAGCAAGATTTCAGAGTATTAAAAAATGTCAAATGTTAAAAATGTGTTCTCTTTTCTCTTTCTTATTATCACCAAAGTACTGATAAAAACAAAACAAAACAAAACAAAACAAGGGGAGCAGAGACAGGAGCTGTTTACATTTTTTCAGTGTGAGGACTATGGAGAGATTACTACCTGACTGAAAACTTCCCACCGGCCAATCTTGGCTATCCCTAGTAAAAGGCAGGAGAAAGAGACAGTGCACACCTAGTATAGCCCATTAGTTACTGAAGAATTACTCAGTGTTCTGTTGAAGAAGTTTAAATGGAAACTTTGCACACATGTCCTCGGATAGTACTTAAAAGATTCTATTCGTAGTTATTAGCATTTCAGGTTCATAAGGATCTACACTGTCCTACTCCTAAACTTGGCTACAATTTTAACTTCACTAGTACCCTTGAATGTATTTCTATATCTCCCGCACTCCACTGTCTCCACTGACCTTTATTTCTAGCTTATCTTTTCTAGCTGAGGGGACAGTTTTTTTAAAATTCCACAGTGAAGTTTCAAATTGTGTTCCTAATTTAAAAATTCAAATTTTACACCTTTTCTGTTAAAATTGTCTATTTGAGAGGCAGGCTAGGAAAGACTAAAGATATAAAGATTACTTATTTTTCAGTTTACCTCTTGCCTTTGGATAGTAGAGCCCTTTAACTTAATCAATTTGTATAAGCTCCCCATTCCTCCCCCCATCCTCCATCCAAACCACCTGACAGCTACCATCCACGAGACAACTCTCCCCTTTAGCTCCCTCTCTAGAATTTTCTGGGGAGCCTTTTGGAAAGGTCAGGAGCCCTGATTAGCTCTGAGGTTAAAGACATTGCTGAATGGAGATTACTCCTCTTCCATTTATACCTATTCCACCACATTCTTCTATCTTTTAAAAAATATTATGTCATGTATCAACATGAATCAGTGAGACCGAGAATCATGTGAGAACTAATTTATATAAAATTGAATTTTGTATCCCACAATAGTTGTTATCAATTGGGGGTGGGGGGAGGATGATTTTGTTCCCAGGGGATATCTGGCATTGATTATCACAGCTGTGTGTGGAGGTGTCAGTGACATCTATTGAGTAGAGACTGGGATGCTGGTCACCAGCCTGCAATGCACCAGACAACCCCCTATAAGAAAGAATTAGCTTCCCCCCAATGTGAGTATTGTGGAAGTTGAGAATGTCTGTCATTTACTTCTGCCTATACCTATCTTGAAACATGTGGACAGCAGCTCTTAGGTAGGAATTCATTTTCTTTTCGATAGTGCTTGTAAAATAAATTCTTATTTAATTGAGGTGATAGTCCTTTCTTCTAAATATTGCTTTCCTCAACTTGAACAATTTTGTATAGAGAGTAGGAAGTGGTAGTCCTGAATCCATTCCCTTTCTCATTTTTAAAAACCATACAAGCCAGGAAGAATGGAAAAAAAAAAGTGTACAAATGAGCAAAGGATGCATTGGTAGAAAATGTGAGACTGGCTTGCAAAAACTTGACAGATTTTTGTTTTTTTAAAAGATGCCTTAGCTTCTGCATCCCATATAGCACAAGGAGACAGAAAAAGAGACTTTATGCTCATGATGTCAGGCTCTCTCTGTGTCTTCACTCTTGTGCATCCCCTCTTGACCAGGACCCTTGTCTTTTCCATTGTGATTTTAGGGATTAAAAAAATCTTTTGCAGAGAGGATTCTAACACAAACTGCCTGTAAAAATCACAAGCTAGAGATTGCAGGAAAGGACCCCAAGGTCGCTCACTGCTGGTGATTATTTTTCTGGGTGTTGTTAACTTGTTACTCAAGAGTAGTTGGAAGGAGCTGAAAAAGAGAGGCTTTAGCTAGAAATTAAGAAGCAAAATGCTGGGAGGAGATCTCAGGGGAAGAACATAATGATCTATAATAAAGACCGATGTTTCAATGACAATATCTATATTTTTCTTTTCTTTTTTGAACAGTGAAGGGTGTAGGACTGGATGTCTCTCCAGTTATATCTATCTGCCTTTTAAACTAGCCTTTGCTGTTTAAAGTGAAGTTGAACTTCACGTTCCCAGTAGATGGCATTGTAGTCTGTTTAGTGGGAAAGCGCTTCCACTAACCAATAGGACTTTAATTTTTTTCCCTGAGCTTCTTCCTTGATAATGTACCCCCTCCCCCTTGCATTAAATACTAGCTTGAGGTTATAAATAAGAATCTTGTTTTCACTAGTTACCTATAACTCTCAAAAGATTTGATTTAAAAAGAGATACAGTAGATTATTTAATATCCCTATATCAAATGAAAGAAAAAAACAGACTAGATCTGGGGAGTGTGGCATATGGAAAAAATATGCAAGTATGGAATAATTTCAGACTACACTGTTTTAAAATGACAACTGACTCTGGTTTGCCTAAGTATACTTTCTGATATTTATCCCTTATACTTACAGCATTTTAGTGTTAGTGTGAAAGAAAGCTTGCAGAAGTTGTTCAGACATGGTATATTCTCCTCGATTGCACCCCTAGCTAACTTCGATTCCTCTTTATTAACTATTTAGTTTAAAACTCTTCTTTTTTAAAAACCATCTTAACTGGGTTTCATGTGCACTACATGTGGGACAAACAGTTGTATTTTTGGTTAATTATAAATATTATTTTCATGGTATTCTGTTTCCTTCTTTTAAATTGATAGACCCCCAACAAGCAGCAGTTAATTGATTGAGCCAGGGCATGTTGTCATTGCTTGGTGTTAGAAAAAGGTGCCTATATGTGTATTATTATTTTGTTTATTATGAAGATCCCTGAATCACAGTCAGTACATTAAACTAGATTTCAACCAAAGAGGGAAATGATGATATGAAGAATAGACATGTTATTTTCTTTAAAAATTCATAATGAGGATTTACCTATGTAAATACCTTATAAATTAGGGGTTTAATGTATTGACAATTACCGTCAAAGTTGATTTTTCTTTTTATTTAAATTTGAATGTGAAACTACCATGTCTGTGTGTCTCTGTGTTTTAACAGAATCTGGGTTGTCTCTTAAGAGTCATTTTTTTTTTCTGTAAAGCTGCTATTTTCTTTTAAAAAACATTTTGCTAAACTGTAAATTATCCTCCCCCCACCTCGCCAAAATCCTCTTTCCACTGAATATAATCTATATTTCTCTGACAGTCATTTGGTAATAATATTTGACTTCCATTTATCAATACCATTTCTTTCCATTATTTTTAATCACAAGATTATGAGCTGTGTATTTAGTTATTATTTAAGCTAAATGGTGTCTTTGGCTGTTAGCTTGAAAAGATAATGTCCCAATATCAGGATTAAGTTTTCATCTGTATCAACTGGCTTAAAAATACCCAACTTGATTCCTTTTGAATTAACTGAGTCTTATTTTTTTTTTCAATATCACCTATCACCATAGTAACCACTAGCTGTCAGTTCAGCTTCTGACATTTTTCTCATTTGGTAAGATTTCAGAATTGCCATCCTCCCTGCCAACATGTCATGAACAAGAAAAAAAATTGCATGAAAAATCTAATGGGTGTCTGGTCTGATTGTCCTCATTCGTGGCAGGAAAGACAAAAACTGATGAATTGTGAAATGTATTCAGAGGGATTCAAGGAAGCAAGTGCCTGGGACCTCCCCCCGCCACCCCCCCCCCCCCCCCCCCCCCCCCCCCCCCCCCCCCGCCCTGCAACCTCGTTTTCATTTTGTTATGCTTGATGCACCGTACATGCTTACCCTGACACTGGGTTTGTAGAAATTTAAGATGAACAGTTTTTACATTCACCCTGCTGATCTCTCTCCCTATCTTGTTTTTTTTCCTCCAAAAGTCATCATTAAAAATAAAGTTACCAGGGCTCATATTTAGTATGATTTCTCACTCAGATCATAGATTTTTAGGAAGTCCAAATTGGCTTCTAGCGTCTAAGATGTGCTCACAAATGTACAGCCCTGTTCTGGAGCCACACACGGATTGTGGCTGCACACAGTGGGTTTTGTGTGTGTGGGGGGGTGATTAGAAATGATATCAGGTCCATTCGAAAATAGAAAGAAAGGTGGTTCTGTACCTTTTCTAAGGGTTTGTTTTTCATGGCAAAGAAAAGTAAGAGAAACACTGTATTTTGTAATTCTTTCCAGCATTCTGGTTTAACAAATGAATGGGGAAAAACATGCTAATGAATTTCTATCCCAGATACCAGTCTGAGTAGTTGATGAAAGGAATTATCTATACTCATTTTTTTCCTTTTGATTGCCAGACTTGTAGCAAGAAGCAAAAAAGAGAAGTGGCAATGTACTTTAGGTGATGTAAGCATGCAAATTACTCAATAAATGTTACTGATATGATACAAACATATACCCTGGATGTGGATATCTCTGACACTGAGACAAGACATGTAATATATATGTGGTCTAAATATAAGTAAACATATGAAATAGATTGGCATGTGTTTTTACGCACACAGATGTTCATATTGTTAATATATCCTTAAACTATCTAGGTGTACATGGGTTTGATAAAACTTACGTGTCTTTTCTAGAGGTTTTATTTTGAGCCAGATCAATCTTACAGGATATTTTTTTCATGACTGTCTACAAATTCAGACTCAGCAGCAGGAACTCATTCCAGAAACATAAAGCTGATTTGATAAGCAGCTGCAGAATCCGGTGTCTTTTTACTAACGGGTGGACAACCCCAGGATCATGCATGTAGATGTTGGGATGTTTCCATTTCACATTTCATATGCTGTGGCTTCAGTTCCTTTTAAAAAATTCACACACTGGACGGTTTGGGGGTGTGTTGTAAAATTTACTGCAGATTTTTATTCACAACTATATTTAAACCTTACTCATAGTTAAGAAAGAATGGAAAGACCCAGTGAAAAATATCTCCATTAAGGATCAAAGTCTTTAATTTAAAAAGCAAAATCATGTGTGTATTTTGATGCAATTTATATGAATATTAAAACATTTAATGTTCAGTGTAGGTGGATTGATAACATGATTTTAGCATTGATGATTAATGGTGTACTGGAAATATACATGCATAAGTGCATACATATGTATATGGCTGTAATGTGTGTGTAAAATAAGCAATTTGGTTCATCATGCTTTTGTTATTTGATTCTTTTTAAATTTAAACAGTTTGGAGAAACCAAACAAATAATGCCTGAATGTTTGCTGCTATTATTATGAACAAATATAACCCTTGAGAAATAACTAGAAAATTGATATTGAATCTCAGGGTATATTTCAAACACATATTTGGAAGTGGAAAAATAGAAAGTATTTTTTGAATCCTGGCAAATAAATTTATGTCATAAAAGAAAAAAGCCAGAAAAATATAAATCTTTTAATAAGAAATAATAATATTTTTATAAGCTGTATTTTAAAATGAATGGTGTAAATGGAATATATTTTAATGCCTTTATGCTTTATAGGATTTATGACAATAATCAGCAAAACCTTGTAACTGTGTTTGTACCTATGTGCCTTCAAGCCATTGGATCTTGCAGTTAATTGTATAAATTCCATACACTATGGGAAATCACGATATATCATTTATATTCTGCATGTGTCATGTGTATAAATATTAAAATATATTAGCCAAAATGGCTGATTACTCCTCAAACATTTTGTGATAAATCTTATCTTTTATGGGTTGGGTGGGGGAAACTAAATATTTTATGTTATTTGGAAATATTCTTTAAGCAACCTAGATTTATTATTAACATTTTAAACATTTATAACTACATTAAAATATTCGGAGACTTAGCTCACTGAACAGCCATATACCCGGGTCAAGTTATTTTTGCATGCAGCATATACAAGCAGTTCTGACTTCACTGTTCTTCAGTGTGTTGCCTGTATAAATGTCCATTGGTGCTAACCTTACATATATAAAACACTTATTTGTAGATATGTTCAGAGTTACATGGAATCATTGATATAGGCCCAGATAGGACTACTACATTATCTGAATGTGCAGGGATGTTTTGAAACCTATGTAATTATAATTCTCATCTTTAAAATTTTTTAATGTTTCCTAGACAGTAAGGCAGCATATAGGTGAATTTTTGTATGCAAACATTTTATTTTCAGTGTGTATTTGAGGAGATATTTTCAAAATGTGGGTTGAATATATTCAGACATAAACACATGAGTCAGATATATGAAGGTCTGATGTAAAGCAAATGTGAAAAATTAGAGTGATACATATTTATTGAGACTGATAGAGATGCCTAATGAATAAACAAACACAGCGCTGAACTGTTTTACAAATGTATTTGGCAACTGCCCGTAGCAGTGAGTGTGTACATTTTGAGGGGAGGAAATGTCAGAACAGAGTCTTGTAAATACATGCAGCTGGAAAGAATAAAATAAAAAATGATGACTAGCGCTGACAGGCAGACTTGGGGTGTATGATATACTTTGTTCATTTGATTCTTAGAACTCAGTCGGGGGTTAAATTGGAATCCAGACATCAAAGAATTCTTCCACCAGACCAAAATTTTGCCCGTATAATTTTTTTTCTTACAGTTGTCATAATTTAAGCTAATTTCACAGTGCAATAAATTTTTACCGTTTGAAGTCTTTTTTTTCTTCTTAAATATGCACACAGTATGTATATAATATATCTCATGTGAACTACCCACACACTTGATACTGGGTACACACACACATAAAAATGATAGACACACACATATGTGCACACACACGTGCCTGTACACGCACATTCGCAGATGGAGAAAGAAATGGCGGAGGCAGCCACTGCGTTCATCTGACCCTAATCTTGAAATATTAAAGAGAAAAGCCTGTTTTCAGTAGCAATACGTTTGTTTCTTTTTTCTTTTTTACCTTTTCTCCCCCTTCTGACTGTTGTGTCTGAAAATGTTGGAAGCATGTGGTGCTGCATATTTGGAGGTTTTGCAGATTTCTGTATGATTTTTATCTGAAGGTCAGGGCTGAGGAAATACATCAGGTTGGATGTTTGCCGTTTGCTATTTAGCCTTGCTCCTCTTATCAGATCATTCTGTTGTGTGGGCCACAAACAGGGAACTCCTCTAAAGAGAAAGTAAAAATACACATTATTTTATTTGTATGCACTTTTTTTCCTTTTTAAAGGGTCTAAACACCATTTTTACATGTACTTCACTTCCAGAATTCCTTAGGTTTGTTGGTTTATGATTAAAATCCCATTTACTATTTGCATTTCTCAAATAAAAATGTTAAAATGTTTTTTCCTCCTAAAAAGTAAAAACAGTGATAAATCATATTTATAAGGTAATGTGTCATTTCTGAGCTATTGGTATGAGTTCACTATACTTGATTTTACCTGAATATGCCATTTATGATAAAGACACATATAAATTGAATAGTAGGATTTTCTTAACTTGTACATTCCATGGTTCTAAGGAACTTGTTTTATAGTTGATGAAGTTGTCCGTTTTCAAATAGGCTATGCTGATGGAGGCAGGCTTGGATAATGTGGTCACCAACCCACCAGAGTAGCTTACCAAACTGTGGCTCCCATTCTGTGAAATTAACATTGTTTATGGAAACTCTTGATGGAGAGCTTCATACCATGAATGCTGTGAATTAAAATTATCCAAGGTAGTTGTCCAGTCTTCATCACCTCATGCACTATTCAGAGGGCATGCAGAGCCAAGGAAAATGAACTTCTGGTCTTCTGCTATTAGGAAAAAAAATCTCCTCCTGTTTACAAGGGGAGTGATTAGACAGGGGGCACTAGAGGGTGAAAGCCATTACAAATAAATATTGGTCATAACTTTTGGGAACTAGGTGAGAAATGCCTATTGAAATTTAGGATTAGTGGGTAACTAATTACATTCCTAATTCCAACCAGTCATTTATCTACAGTTAAAAATTGAGAGTATGGCTCTCAAGGTGGGCTATAAACTCTTCTAGTTGGACCTATGGAAAAATCCTCGATGACTATTATTATAGTGGACCTGCCATTTTTCATTAGTACAATTACTCTTTGAAATAATTTCCAGGGAGTAGATTTCATTGGGAATGCTTAGAGGAAGCCAAGTTTCATTTCCCTAAGCCTCTAGACAACTCAGGAGGCCTCTGAGACTGCTTCTTACTTTACAAAGTGAGTAGTTATTTTGTTAGCCAGGCTAGCTGTGGTCTCACTACTAAATAGCTACTGCCAGTGGTATCCAATAAGGACTTGATTTTTTTTTTTTTTGAGAGACTACCATAAGCTTTGTTATGCTGTCCTTTGCAAAAGATAAACATTTGCTTTCCATCTTGGTGTCATCTTTTCAGGTTATTATTTGGTCACTAATTTATCTCACCATTAGCAAATTATGGTAGATTATTGCTTGGATGCATTAAAAGCACCAAGGAGCTGTGGTCCTGTGGCTATTTCGGGCAAAGTCATAAGCACACACTTTTTTTTTTTATTGTCCTCCCAGGGAGCAGAATTTGAACTTAATATTCCATGAAATAAGCCATTGTAATCACGTTGGGTTAATAGAAGAAGTAAAATTGCCTCTCCTCTCACAAGACATTAGAGCAAGGCTGCGTTATTAAAGTTTTCTTGCGGATAGGCAGTTTAAAATATATCCTCAGTGGCTGATGCAAGTCCTTTCAGGGTGGATGACAGCTTTTCAGATCTTAATAGGCTGCTCATTCCTGGCCTGTGAGTTTCCAGCAATTCTTCCTTTTAAGCCAGGCTATGACATGATGGCTAAAGTCTGACATAGCAGAGTACCATGGGCTGTGCAAACCTGTACTCATTAAGTGGCTTTATGTAAATTTGTGTCAATAAGTAAAGAATTAGGACCTGTAAACATTATTGATTCAGTGTAGACCACTTATTCTCACCTATTTGACCCACAAAAGTCTCTGTTGGATGGCCTCCTCAGACTCCATGGCCCACTGGTACACAAAGAACAGTAACGGGAGTCCAGCAAGGATGAGATTCTCTGACTGGCCTAGGAATTGTTGAATCAATGGGAAACATTATTCAGTGCTTTTTAAAAAATCTTGCCAGTTAGTTGTACTTTAGGTTGAGCTACATTTAAGTGAAGGTTATAAGAAGAAAGTAGTGAGGTATTTGTGTCTCTCCTCCTTTCACACCCAGGTGCTGCCTAGCACCTGCTGATGTTCATGTTCAGGTCCAGTTAATATTGGGAGGGCAGGTACTGTCCCTCAGCCCCATAGGAAACTCTAGCACTTTCACAGTTCTGAATTGACTTTGAACTTAATATGAATTGGGGACTATATCTCAGAATGTATTTTCCTCTTAGTGACATTATGAGCAAAGGAAAGGAAAAGGAGTTTGCTCTCAAATGCTTTGAAAGTGCCATTTTCCGAGTCAAGTCTTATCCAAGAAATACAGAGAATAATGGGTACTCATCTGGGTATTTTTCAGCTCCGTAGGAAAAAGAATTGTTTTGAGGGTTGGGGTGGACTAGTTTTAAGCTTGCTTTGGCTTTTTCCTCGTTCTGTCCCTGTTTCTCTTTCCTCACTTACCTCCACCCCATAGAACTGAACAGATGAATGACCTGCTACACTGGTGGAGATGCTTTGTGGCTCCAAGCATTGGCTGGAGGCAATTCTTTGTTACTGGCATTGCCTTCAGCCTGCTAGTTGAGAGGGAATACCTAACTTGTGTGGTGTGTCCAATGCCCAGTATTGTGAGGAGATTCTTTCAAGGCTCTGGCATTAACTGAAATGTAAGCAGCAAACCTCCATAGTATATAAAGTGATTATCAGGGAGCTATCCTTATCCCTAAATATGATGTACAAAAATAGATACATAGTGAGGGAGATGAAAAAGATGTGGTTTTGACTTTCCTACACATATTCAGTATTTGGAAATAAATAGCTCAATAAGGAGTCAAATTGCTTATTTTCCAGTAAATCTAGAAGCTTTATGGAACTACTTTATGCCTACTTGGAGGCTGGACACAGAGAGAAGATATAGGAAAAATTTGATTTAATTAAATCAAAATGTTTACTGAATGTCAGTTTGGTTTCAGGGACTGTCCTATGCCCCTTAGTTTCCAGATATAAAGGACAAGCCCCTTGCTGCAAGAAACTTGCTAATGCACAAGAGCACCCCTTTCCTCTAAACAAACAGGAAGCAGGGTTAGAAATTCTGAGATATCCTAGCTTCTTTTCAAGCCTCACACCATAATGAATACAGCTGCCTCCACAGATCCCTGCTTCACGTCAGGGTAGTAGGCTTCAATCAGGTATGAACCAGCAGTTATTGATGGAAACATGTTCACAGCTGCCTGCTTTGTCTTTTTTTGTCCCAGTGTATATGTATGCGCCCGTTTCTTTCCCATGATAATCCTTAAGTACAGTTATGCAAATGTACAAATAAGTTATGTATGTATATCTCGCATGTTCTAAAGCATTTCTCCAGTTATCTGTTGCATGGGCAAGGCCTTTGTAGTAGAGTGTATTTTATCTGTGGTGCATAAACAGTTAGCCCTTTGTCTGTATAACTTTTTCTTGAAGATAGTTCTGTGCAGATGCTTAGCTTTTTTTCAGTATTGACATAATTCATTCTCAGCTGATAAGTTTTAGCCCTTTTCCCTAGTCAAATGGCATCTAAAATTTAACTAAACATTCCCTTCGTGTTTACTCTTCAAGTTGATTTGGGTGGTTGGGAGCTGTTTGCTTATTCATGAGTTGTATGTAAAATGCTGTCTTTTCTAAAACACCCTATAGGTTGCTACACTGTGAATTTGCAGCTCCACTACCAGCTGTGTTTCCAAAGTTGTAAAATGTCTGTGTGCCTTGACCATGATAAGGTTTTTAAAGAAGTGGTACAAACATTACTAGCTACTGGGGAGGTTAATGTGACATATTCTTAAAGAATACTGACTTGGATGAATCTGTCCTGGGCTTTCAGAGAGCACTGGGCACTTTCATCCTAATTTAAATTTAATAGGACAACATTCACCATTTTCAAAGGGTAGAACTTCCAAGAAAGGGAAAGGGTGTAAAGAAGATTATGAAATCATGAGCACACTTTTGTGCTCTTTAAAAAGGAGATCAATAGCTGGCTTAAGGTCCTTAGATTATAAACTGATAATGCAGAGTATTCAAATAAAAATATGAAGCCAGGGCATGTGATGGAACAAGGGGGAAAATCCAGCTCATTAAAAAAAAAAAACATATAAAGAGATCCTTCAGAGTGCACTAAGTATCATTTGCACTGGGCTATCCTCTGCATTCAAATGAAGAAAAAAAGGCTTTAGTTAATGTGCTTAGGTTTGTTAGAGTATCCAAGGAGTTCCCTGTACTGCCAGGTAAAATTTGCATTTACATAATGGAATGAAGAACTGCATGTGCTTTCAGAGGGGGAGAGGAAAGCTTCTACAGATGCAACTGAACAAGTGTTACATATGTATAAATTCCACCTTCAGTGGGTGACATGGACATTACAGCTTCCAATGGCAGATTGTCTAATGTCTGTATCAGTTATGATTCTTGGCTACAAACACTGAAACTTATTCTGGGCAATTAAGCAAAATTAGGGTGATTTATTAGGAGGAAAAGAAGAAGGGCAGTAATGAGCACCTGCCAGAGACCAGGGGACCAGGTTCAGGGAAGGGTCAAAACAAGGGAGCTCTGAGGGCTGAAAATATCCAAAAGGGAGCATGGCACCTCACTCTAGTGAGAATTGTCTGGTTGGAGGGCCACTGCTGCTTCTTCCATGAAGGACTCAGGATCTTCTCTGTTCTCATATCACTTGCTCAAGATGCAAAGCACTATGAGAGGGTATCTGCTTGGTCAAGCTTAGCACATAGGTTCATCTCTTGAAAGCCTATGGACTTTACCTTCTTAACAAGCCTGCACTACTAGAGGAGAGGCAATTTGTCTATGGAAATCAGGGTGCACTTGGGAAGGGGAATGGGTACTGGGTGCCCAGAAAGTGATACCTTTGAATTAAGTAGTACTTATCAAATAGCACAGTTGCAAGATGTTAAGTACCAGGTGAGATAGGTTAAAAAGAAAAGATACTGGTTTTCAGGCACATAAAGTTTTTAATGGCCAGACTAACCAAGAAATGTAAAACTATGGGGAGAAACTCTACCTTGACCTTGGATGAGGTTGTTAGTGACTCAAAGGTGAAGGTCATGTCTACTATTCTCATGATTTTAATAATGCCAGGGAGTGTTTGCTTTGCCTGTGGCTTGCAATATGTCTTACTAAGTTGCCTGGTGTTCAAGCTTGGGGTCTGGCCCTGTCCCCACATACTGAGGCCAAAGGCCACAGTTCCGCCATCTGTAAAATGGAGCTCACAGGAACTTCACAGCATTGGTTTGAGTATTGCATGAAATGACTCTTGTGGAAGCATTTGATGCCAGGGTTGGCTCATGGAGAAATCTCAGTAAGTGTTAGAATAGTGGGTGCTGTCAGTGTCTCACCTCATATCCTCTTGGCCCACCTCTGTTTTCACCTGTAGTGGAGGTGGACAGTTCCAGGCTGCTGATAGCTTCCTTTCTCCAAGGTCTCTGTCTCTTAGTTTATGAGATGAAGTGCCAGGAATTTAGTGCACCTGGGCAACCCCAAACCAAGAAGGGGCATGAAGGGAGTTAGTGGACAAACATTATGTGTCTCTAGTCCTTGGTGGGACAGTTTCAAGGCTTTACCACCTGGTTTCATCAGTGATACCCCAATAGGATTGATCACTTTTTGCCCATAGCAGCCATCAGCTCGCTAACATACCATCACTGTCTTTTTTCCTTTCCCTGCTCCTTCACTTGTCCTTTCTGGATTTGCCCCTTTAGTAAATTCCCTGCACCCAAGTCCTTGGGATGATTTTGAGGGAAACCAAACTCAAACAGCTCTCAGAGTCAACTGAAAAATTATTAAAGGAAGGATCGACCCCATTTTGGACAAATAAATAGGTTTTTGCCTTATTAATGTGGGGTGTTTTTTTTTTTTTGGTGCCTGGAATAAATAAGGAGAGAATAAAGAATGACAAAACTTATTTGAGGCCAGAACTCTTTGAAAAGTGTTAAACTTTTGTAGGTTTTGAGGAGAAGAGGGAATGATGAGTGCTTATTATCACTTGAAGAAAATCGAGTTCTGAAAGTAAGAAGAGAATGCTCAAAGTCGTTCCTAGGTTAGTAGCATGTTCTTGACAAAACTGTATGCTCTTCTGAGTCACAGCAGTTTAGATGTTCCACAAATTAGGACTCAGGACACTGTGCCAATGGAACTGGAAGGTGCCATTGGAGCTTGGGTGAGTGGTAGCAAGGAAATTAGCAGTGCGAACCAAGCATCTAGAACAGTATATGGTTGGGCATTTGGATTGGGGTGTGGTCTCAGTCCCAGGAAACAGGATATGAAGAGCTTCTTAAATGAAGACAGGGCATGCAGGCTTCCCGGAGGTGCTTTGTTCCCCCTCAGTGAGCTCTAGCCTTACCTGTCTTTCAGTTTCTTAGGTTTTACTGCCTCAGGAGCCTTTCTTATGAGATTTCCTCAGTCTGGACTGTTCTTCCACACTCTAGTCCTTTCATTTTTTAACTCATTTTCAGATCCTGATTGTATGAGGCAGCATTTACTGTGTAACAAACCACCCCAAAACAACAGTTGTACAGTTGTTCACATTGTGTGAGTCAGCAGTTTTAGCTGGGTTCACCTAGGATGCCTTGTTTCATGTAAGCCATTTTGCAATCTTAGGCACAGAAGGTGTGTTTTGGGGGTATCCTATGCCATATGCTTCAGGCTGATCCCTTTTGGGTCACCCTTTACCTGGGTGTACCCTCTGGGGTCATTGTTCATGATTCTCCACTTTCTGCCTACTGCTTACATACTAAAACTTAATTTTCAATATACCATTCCTCTAGGGATTGCTTCTCTTAATTATTAATCTGTTCCAGTTAGAACTTAGTTGAAAATTGTGTGACTTTCAAGAATTATATCAGGCTGAAGGGTAGAGGTTTTGGTGTAGATAGTTTTTTTCTATTTCTATTTCTTTCTATTTCTCTCTCATCTTGCTACTGAAGATGGGATTCTAAAACCTCAGAAGATAATAGAGTGGCAATTAATATGTACAGGTTTTCACTATATATCAAGTACAAAAATAAGAACTTTTACATATCTCTTTGGTGAAGTTCTCAGCTGCAAACAACAGAATCCACTCTAGGTAGTTAAAATCACAGGAGATTTTAAATAATAATAGATAGCTCTTAGACTCGGTTTGAAGACCTAAGATACAGACCCAACGCTGAACTTCCAGGAATGACTCTGAGAAACACACCATGAAACTGAACAACCTTTACTGTGATCGGAAAGGTGGGACCGAAGCTACAGGTTCAGAACCACATGGTATCTATCAATCTGTGTCCAGAGATTGTAAGGCCAGGACTTGGCCTCTTTCTCTGCATAACTAATGGGGGTGCTTCCCATTTAAAGGATCTAAATAACAAAAGGGAGGCAGGAAATATACCTTTTAGATTCTTCTTTGGGAAGGTGAGATAGTACACTATAGGGAACTATCAAAATGTGGAAAAAAGCTCCCAAAGATCTTGGGAAGTGATAACTAAAAATGTTCTCTCCACAAATATGGATCACACATTTTGAATAGTTCACATCCATATGAATGATTCCATATAAGTTCTGTTACTACCTCCTCTTTTAAGATTTGGGAAGAAGGCACAGAGAACTAAATAATGTGTATACAGGAATAGAATTAGTATTAAAACCTAGAGTAGTCTGACTCCAAAACCCTCTAATTTTCTTGGCATCATTTTTGGTTGCATTGAAGAGCATTTTTCTTCCCTGGCCCCTGGAATTATGTCAACAAGCAAGGGTCACATAGAAACTCAGTTGTAAAGCAGATGATTTTAATACTAAGAGTAGAAGCACTTTGGAAATATTTTCAAAAATTTATCAGCAGCATTAGTTTCATCAGAGAGTCTAGAAAAGGGAAACTAAGAAAATACTATCTCCCTTCCTCCATAAAGAACCTTTGGGAATGTGCAAAGTGGAGAAAACATGGGGCCAGGGTGGGGAGGTGGTCCCTGACACTTGCTGTTCAGGCTTTTATGGTGAATCTGTGCTAATGTCTTTAATCACTTCCAAAGAAATGACAAGCGGAGTTCTGCACCAAAAAAGCCTGAACTTTTATCAAGTGCTAGTGTCTTTAGGAGACAGCATGGGAGAAATATAAAACAGGCCTGAGGAAGGTGCAGAGTCTGCTTTGTTTCATGTTTTTTTCCCACCAAGATATAAGTGAGATCTTTCTCTAAAGACCAAAATGGCTCCACGAGAATTGCCACATTAGACAAGAGGTCTTTTTACTTTGTATGCAATGCATTTGTATTGAAAACACATGTTGGAGGCCAGAGCAATTTTCTTTACAGACAATGAATCTTACAACTGGTTTGAACAATTTTTTAAAACTCAAATGTTTTACCACTCCTTGTGATTGGTAGGACTAGGAAAAAATGTGAGGGAGAGAAAGAAAACAAGAAAAGCAAGAACAGATTGGAACTGTTTGAAAAGCTGCAAGTTATAAGAAATTAAGGCATACAGAGAACCTTCAAAAGGCAGTGAGTCTATTGCTTGGGAAATTTTTGGTTACAGTCTTTCACAATGTACTTTAGGGAAAAATGTATTTATCATTTTTTGATATGTTAATAATTTATAATTTATTAATTTTAAATAGAAAAGAAAGAAAGTTACTAGAAAAACAAGCAAGAAAAACAAACAAAAAACAAACCACCTTCAGGCGATCTTTCTTAGGATGGACTGATACCGGGTCCCTGTTTGCTGTTGTGTGTTGTCCGGCAGTGTCTTCAAGTCGGAGCGGAAAGTTGTTGTGACCTTCACTGTCAGACTCAATCTGAACTGGGCCGTAGGACTGTGCATTTTATTTTCTAAATGAGCCGTTCCTGTCTCTTGATGTTTGTCTGCAGGCTGTTCCTGCGGTGTGAAAAAGACATGCAGTGGGATGCTTTTACTTTTCCTCACATTCCCTTTGTAAATGCTCTGGACCGAAGTACAACTTGATGACATTGTGCAAGTTTTCTATTAAGCTTTATTAATATGTGAAGCAGTTATGTCTCTGAGTCTTAGTGATTGTGGTTAACTACTCTCCACTTTTTCCTCTCTCCTTATCAGAAGAGAGAACATTTCTTTTTTGTGGCTTTTTGTTGTTATTGTTTTTGTTGCCTTCTCTTGAATTCATGGGTATTATTTTGTTAATAGCCATTGGAATTGTAATGTCCAAGTTCAAGAGCAAGGCTGGACCTAGAGATGTGCTACCCTATCCTTCTAGAAGTGAAGGAAACTGAATGCTAGAGAAGTGAACTGACTTGCTCAAGGTCACACATCTGGTTATTGGTGCACAGGACTCTATGTGAATCTCCTTCCCCTGTGCCAGATGGCTGATATGCAGAGAGAGATGATGAGGTAGGAGAGGGCTACTGCGTTCCCTAGCTGAGCACGTCAGAGGTTTGAAATTGTCATGCAGGATTTAATTTACAAAATTAAATTAATTTTGACTCCCCATCTGTGGCAATGCGACAGTAAGAAGATTTATATTTGGAGATGCTCTTTTACCATTTTGACTGGCAATATTTATCACTTTATGAAGTAGGAGCTATGGGACATTCCAGAAACTTATTTTCGACAGCAGGGGACTTCAGTCCTCATCTGGGACCTTGCAAATGGTCCTTGGGGAAGCTTTCAATAAAATTTCTCATCTTGGGATAGAATTTGGAAATATTTCCTCATATTTATCTATATAACTGTTTTTCTCTGGGTAAAAGACAGGGATTTGCACTCTCTTTGTCTTCCTTTAGGTATTTTTTTTTTTCAGTAGATAAGTATAGTTTATACATATAAAGCAAGGACAGATAGAAGAGCTGAAAGGGAGGAATAGATGGTTGAGAATGCTTAGTTCATTTGGGGAAAAGCTGGGTCAGAATCAGGTCTCATCCTCCTTTCCTTCGCATCTTACATGCCCCATAATTTACTGAAAGTTGTGGATTATTATGGAGCTAAGAATCCCATCATCATGATACAGTCCATCTGAAAACCCTGTATTAAAACCAGACCAAGCTGTGATCACCTCCCACTTGCTGAAGCTCCCTGGACATCTTTTGTGATAGCTTTGTGTTTTTGTATATCAAAAAGTTTAAGATAGAATTATTCCCCCCAAATCCAAATGCTAGATTAACCTATATGTCATCTATTTATAAGACACTGTGATACTGGCTTTCTATCACAGTAAATGAGACAATGTATACAGTATTTCATGAGGGTATAATAACGCGTTATGCAGGGTCCTAAAATGCAGTATAATACAGTGCAATTCACGTAAACATAATCATTTCCTTTCAAAATGGCAAATGTGGTTTCAGTGCTAAAGAACCCACCTCTGGCCATTGTTACTGATGGAAATCACCTGTTGTCATCAGAGCATCTGAGACTCCATCAAGATCAGCAGCCGTTTCTCCCCAGAATGGTGTGCCTTTCAATATTCAGCCTTCCCAGGGGTTCTTTGACATGGTCTGAGCCTCTTTCTATTTTATTTATCATTCTCCATCTTGTAACATTACTGTTTACTGGATTTATACCCACTGAGCTTTTCTCGCATAGGATGCTCAAACCCTCCTGTGCATGGGGGAGGCAGGCATTGCAGGACAAACTCCTTTGTTAGGTTTAATCAGGGACATATTTTCCATTTCTGCAAGATGTCACAATTGAGTATCAAGCCTCTTCTATAGGAACTGAGACCCTGTACTTGACAGTACGTGGAAGGAGAATCTTCATGGACTCTGTCTTACTTAAAAACTGCAGAACAAAACCAGTGGTGCAGCATATAAAAACTTATGTAGCATCATGCAGTTCTGTTTAGAGTTCCTGTGTTGTCAAAACTTTAAAACGTGTGGCACAAGTTTCATGGGGCTTTATTGTAGAACATACCAGGGAAGATACTCTCTTTTTCCCTTAAAAAAATGTCAATGGTTGGAATAAGGAAGTCTCAGAACAGTGGGAAAACGTTAGTAAAGAAGTGGAACCACTGAGGTTATTTTATGCTAAAGAGAGGGCCATGTCCCTTGTACCAGAGGGCTCAGCATCTTCATAATCACTTTTTCAATTGGTAAATATATTTAGGGAGAAGTGCATTTAGATGCCATTTTTACTCATTTATTCTTCAAACTGTAATATAGCACATTTTGGGTTTCAGTATATTGCATTTTAAAACTAATGATGCATTCATTCTAGAGCAAATCTTATTTCTAAGCCCTAATTTAATAGAATTAAACTCTAAGATGAATTGGTTTTATGAGATAAAACTCTGAAGTTGATAACTGCATTTAGCAATAGTTCAGGTATTGAGTTTCTAATTTGCTTCCTGACCATGGAAATCCCTCAGATAATCAATATTGACTACCTTTAATTGGTAGGAAAGGCTCTTGCTGAGTTTTCTATCTTCTGCTAAAGTAATTGCCTCTGGACATTGGTTGTCTATGTCACTGTGGTCACAACTGAAGAGCTCTGAGCTTGAGTTCATTCGAAGTTGGTGTTCGTTTCCGACCAGTTGACCACAGCCACATTCAGCTCAGTTCAAACAACAATGGGCTATGGAAACCCTTTTTCTTTATGCCTTATAGAGTTTCTGGGTGTATTTTAGTTTTCCTTTTAGGCTGTAAATTTAGTCTTTGTAGCAGACAGTATTGTTTTCCTTCTGTGGGCATAGAAGGCAGACTGTTCAAGATCAGCTCAGGAGCTTTCCAGAGGGTGGGGACACTTCTGATTAGGGTACGACACTTCGTAAATCAGTTCTAATACCTTCTGAAAATAAAAATCCTGCTAACTGTTAAATGGACTATTCACAGAAGCTACAGGCATTTGGAAATGGATATCTCCAAATCCCTTAAAAATCAGATGCTGAGTTATTTTGGTTTAGGAAAATATATTCTAAATGTGAATTTAAAACACAGGCAAATTTGTATTTTTCTCTTGGAGCAGAAGCCACCTATTCATCTCAGCCTCGACCCAAATTTTCTAAGAAAGAACTTTTTTTTGTCCTTACCAATCTGGAGGGGATTTTATTTAAAGGAATTTAATATGAACTGCTATAGAACTGCTACTGCATCCAACCATATTTTTCATAATAAGACAATTTAAAATTTTTATTGTGTTTTAAACATTAAAAAAACCATGGACTAGCACACAAAATAAAATAATCCTAAAACCTACACACAGTCGTTGCCAATATTAAGGAGCATATGTCCTCCTCTCCCCCCATATGTATACACAGTTTATGAAATCAGTATACGTGCTTCTTTAAAAGTGCTTTTTAAATTTAGGGTTATATTTGGGACATTTATCTATGTTATTAAATACATTTTCACAAACTGATTTTTTAATGGTTCCACAGTATGAATGCATCATAATCTATTTAACTGATTTTCAGTTATTGGGCATTTATTTTCTTTCACATTTTATAGTATTATAAATAATGTCATGATAGATATTCTTGAATATAAATTTCATAAAACAGTGTTTAACACTATACCACTTTATATGTATGGAAAATCTTGCCCCGAATATCTACATTTTGCATGTTTTTTCTGTGTTCTGTCTTATTTTTTCCTCTCTTTTTTATTTCAAAAATACTCCATCATGATTATGAAATGTTTTATACATTTATTTGTGAAGTTTAATTTAGCTCTTTAAGTTCTATGCTCTAGTAAATACTTTGAGTTTGTTGTTTTCCAGAGTGACTAAATGTATTTTATTTCCATTATAAATTTGCATACATTTAAAGGTATGTGCAGGAAAGATGAAGTAATTCTGAACTCAGGAGAGCTTTGGCCTTTGTTTGAAGTTTATGGCAGTATTCTTTTTCCTCCTCTGGAAAAGTCCCTGTGTTATCAGTGACCCTGCCAGCTGCTTCCGTGGCTGCCCCCCTGCTATGCCCTGGCTGTTTTTGTGGCCCATGGAAGTCGGTTAGCTCTCTGCTAGTTCAGAAAGGCCACTGAATGTGAAATCCAGCCTGAAAGGCTGGGAAGGTAAATTGTGAATCTGGCACATTTCAATGCCAGTAAATTACATTTTGTCAGCTTCATTGCCCTGAATTTCACGCGCAAATGTGGGACATTGAGCGACTGGCATTTGACAATAAAATTTTTTTAAAAGGCTAATGCCTTATTAATGCAAACAGTTTCTGATTCAAGTGGCTGCAGGCAAGGAGTTGTTGCTGTTTCAATGGGGACAATTGCTCAGATTTTCCTTTTGTTCATATTAATTTCTCAGAAAAATTTAGGCTATCTTTTGTTTTCCATTTTGCTCTATACTGGATTGAAAACACCAGACCTCTTTGGAAGAATACTGGTTTGTGGAGGCTTGTAGAAACCAGGAGATTTGGGGTCCTCATTTAGACTAGAGGGCCCACATGTTTTTTAAAATATTTTATTGTTTATGCTATTGTAGTTGTCTCAGTTTTTCCCCCTTTATCCCCCTCCATCCAGTCTACTCCCTGTGTTCTGGCTTACAACAGACAAGGCTTCTTGAGTCTGCATCTTGGTGTGCCCCCTTTAACTGTAGATCCTGTGGTTTCTTCTGTGCGGAACCTCTCATTGAACAACCCAGGTATACAAGAGCAGGTGTGGCGGGTAATTTATGTCCTGGAAGAACAACTAGAGGTCTTAGGTTGCCTTTAGGAAATATAAAAATTGGTCCTCTTGTTGTTGTTTTTTGGAAGGTGGGATACATTTCTTTTTGTCATCAATTCTAGCATATTTGGTACTTGGCCTTTATTTTTTTTATTGGATCAGAGAAAATAGCCAATTTCATAGATGCAAAAGAATTCCTAGTTCAATTTTGTATGTTCTTATTATCTATCCCAAATAGGAGCAAATGGGTACTTTTTAAATAATGTTCTTTAGCATCTCATACCAGAGAGAATCTGAGATACTCAAAATTCTAGCGAGTTTATGGGTAAGTTTGACCTGATACCACCTTGGTTTTGAGGCTTGTCAGTGGGATAGAAGAAAACATCTGTTTTTATCTTTTCAAATGTCTACTTCGCTGCCACTAAAAAAACATTAACACAGAACATATACACAAGCAAGTGAAATGGTGTTTTATGTGTGTAGTTGTATGTGCTTTCTTTGTGTTCCTCTGAAAGGTCCTGAAGGAGTATGATCTTCAGAATCAAAGATGGGTTCTTTTATTTTGGTGTTGACTGAAGTGTAGAATGGAGACAAATGACCAAGTCTAACACATGTCACAATAGGGGATTCTCAGAGACTTTGTGAAACATCTTTAGTGTTATCGGCAAACTTCATAATATGCAGAGACCTATTCCCAGCTACATGATCACATGGAGGTGAGACTTTGACCTTGATTTTTGAGCATCCTGCAAAGCTTGCAGGCCTGGGTGAGAAAGCCTGACCTTTCTAGGAGAAAAGTCTTGATGGAGGAGTCAGGGCTGAAAAGCCTGCGATTGTATTACAGTGGTGATGAGGACCAGTTTTACCACCTGGAGCAATGCGAGCGTAACGTCAGTCCACAGTCCTATTGGTCCCAGTGCTCCCCTTTCAATAACAAATATCTTATAACACTCTTTAATCTCCTGACAAGAATTCACATGATAATTTTTAAAAAATCAATAAAATATCCTAACAGTAATATAAAACAAAATTGAAAGGAAAACAATTTATAATAAAATATACATTTGAATATGAAAATAATTGGGACAACCACACTAGAAAATATAACGAGGTAGTCAAATCAACACATCTTTGTGTAGGTTCACCGTGGGTCAGCAACAAATGCAGACTGATTGAAATGTGTTATATTGATGACTTGGTTTCATTAAGTGGCTTAGCCACGACTTTCTTTTTTTTAAAAATTCTCACCCAAGAGCACTTTTTCGTTGCTTTTAGCTTTTAGCAAGAAAGGAAGGGAGAGAGAAAAACATCCATGTGAGAAAGAAGCACCAATTGGTTGCCTTCTACATGCACTTGGACTGGGGCTTGAACCTGCAACCCACATATGTGTCCTGACCGGGCATCAAACCCACAACCCTTCAGTTACAGCACAATGCTCCAAACCAACTGAGCCACATTGGCCAGGGCTGTCATGACATTCTTGAATGGCGAGCAACTGTTGATAGAGTTGCAAAAATAGCGTTTCATGATTCCTTGACATACCTAGCAGTTTCATTTCTGGAAAATTCACTTATATTCAAATTGAATGGTAGCTAGTTTTTTTCTTTAAATATGTGAAAGTATTTACATTCTAGGCTCAGATAATGACTTAAACAATTTTATTGTTTATACTATTACAGTTGTCCCAATTTTTCCCTCTTTGTCCCCCTCCCCCCAACATTCTCTTCCCACAGTCAATCCCACAGTTGTTCACAGCCATGTATTATGCAAATATGTTCTTTGTCTAATCCCTTCACCTTTTCCAGCCAGTCCCACCCTCTCCCCTTCCCTCTTACAGCTATCATTCTATTTCCTGTTTAGGCTCAGATAATGATTAACAAGTTTTTACCTTTGAAAATATCCTGTAGGATGTTGGGAAGTCATGCAGGAGGTGAGTGGGACAATTCTTCATTGTGAGAGATTGTTTTGGGTCATGCTGTGTGTTAAACATTCCTGGATCCGTCCACCAAATGTCAGTAGTGTCCCCAACATTACTGTGACAATCAAAACTTTCCCCATGAAGTTACAAATTATAGAACCACTATGGAAGATAGTGGACTCTTAGGAGACACAAGTCTATAAATGCTAATGCCTCAATATTAAAAAATTAAGTCTCTGTGATATTAAATTCAAGCATAAAATATATCATTGTAGGCTATACACTGATATGTTTTTACATACAATGGTGAAAGTTCATCATCATAAAATTTCAGTAGGAGTTCTTAAATTTTAACTTCTTAGTCCTCTCAGAAGGAACTTCGTGAAGGAATTTAAAGAACACAGTAGTCTCCCCTTATTCTGAGGGGAGATGTTCCAAGACCCCTAGTGCATGCCTGAAATCATGGATAGTACCTATGTATATGATTTTTTTCTATACATACATGCCTATAATAAAGTTTAAGTTATAAATTAGACATAGGAAGAGATTAATAATGATAACTCATAATGAAATAGAACAATTATAACAAGATACTTTAGTAAAAGTTATGTGAATGTGGCCCTGCTCTCTCTTTCTGATAACTTATCTGATAACCCAGATGGCTACTAAGGACTAATAGGACAGGAGAGTATACAGCATGGAGATGCTGGACAAAGGGACGGACGGTTCTTGTCCTGGGCTGGACAGATTGGGACTGTGTGAGACTGCATCATGCTACTCAGAACGGCTAACAGTATAAAACTTATAAGTAATTTCTAGAATATTCCATTAAATATTTTCAGACCATGGTTGACCATGGGTAACTGAAATTGTGGATATTGAAACTGCATATAAGGGGTTTTTCCCTTCTTTTATAAACTGCCCTCAAGTAGGCTTCAGGAATGTCTAAACTGTGCTCTCGTAGAACGTTTGGGCTCTTGATTCTCTTACATGCTTTGCCCGTTAAAAGCTTTATCATGCACCATGTACTACTTGTTAATTTCCCCCTCTCTGAATTGAATTCTATATTTTAATCTATGTTCAAGCTCTTTGTAGAAAAAAATAGTTTGTAACCATGTTTTGACAGCAGTAAGACAGACTGTAACTTGGAAGTGGAGATATTATGGTCTTTTGTAATTGTGCTTAATCACAATATATTTCAACAAAAGGAGAGTTTAAAAGGAGGAAAACATGAGGAAAGAGTAAGATAATGGAGGTGGCATAGAGCTATGTGTGTTTTGCCCCAGAGGTCATTCAATTGGTGGGTCCCAAGTTTTGATGGAGAGCTTGGCATGTCTTTAGGGTAGATGCCAGTTGTGATGAGCCACCAAAATTCTCTGATCCCCTTTAACAGTTCAGTGACCTTCTTCAGAAGATTGGCCTTGGCCGAGCAGAACTGCTTTGCCAGGAAGTTCTGGGAACTTTATCTTTGAACCCACAGCCGTTGGTGTCCTAAAGTCAATAACTGACTTTGGTTAAGGGTGACAAAAGCCTTGTTCCCTTTCTCCAGGGCAGGATGGATTCTGCCAGGCAATTTGTGCCCCACAGCTCCCCATGGAATTGGAGTGAAGCTAGACTTTACCTGAAATTACGTTCTTGCTCCCTCCTTCCCTGTCCCATCCTACTACCCTCAATCCCTTTCTCTTGAGAGCCCTCACTGAAGAGTTTGTGTGCATGGTAACCCATGTGTTCATCTCAAGACTGTTTCTGTGGACCAGACCTGAGACAGACCCAGTTTTCAGAAGTAAACCATGTTGATTGCTAACCAGATTCCAGCAAGACTTGTTTTAAAAAATAATGACCATTTTTATTGAATCTTTTCTCTGTCTACAGCACTCTACAAAGCACTTTATATGTACTCTCTTTAACTCACTCTAAAAATATTTTATAGTTGAGGAAACTGGACTTAGAAGTGTTGACTAACTTGTCCAGCAGTGTGCAGGTTAGTACTTGAAGGTGATGGGATTTGGCTTCACAAACTCATGTCCTGAGCCATGTTATTCTGCCTTCCTAGTTATTAATCACTGAAATGGTAAGCTCTCAAAAAAGGGAGCCATGATTTTCAAGAGTCAGCATGGTTTACTTAAAAGAAGTCTTGCCAAATTAATCGTATTTCTTTTTTTTAATGTGTTATATTGGTGGATCAAGAGAACATCCTGGAATTTAGGAAGTGGTTGATAAAGCTTCTTGTATATCTTTGAATACAAAATGGAGAAGTATGGACTGAGTGGTGGAATATTATTAGTTGAATAACCACTCTCAGCAAGTTTTATTAACCAGAGAAAATTACCCTTATTTTATAACACTCCCAAACTGGAGACCCTGTTATCTTTTTAAATTTTAAGTCAATAACTTAGATGACAACCAAGAAACTATACTTTTTCAGTATGCAAACTGGGAGAGAACTAATACATTGAGTATCAGAGGCAATGTTCAGTGGGGTATAATATAGGAAGCACTGTTCTAAAGGATTTGCCAGTTCTTATATTGATGCATTAGAGATCAAGTGTCAAGTATCATTGTAGTTTCATAATAGTTTCACTTTTGCTTGTGCTCAGGCTTGAACACAGACACGGTATAAAAAGTAAGACAGGAAGTACAGAATGGCTGAGTGACTCTGACAGAGTCTACTTTCTCCTGCCCATCATTGGTCCTGCCTTCGACACGATTGTCCATGTTCCCTTAGTTCTGAGATTAGGACCTATTCCAACTAGTATTTAGGGAGATGTTGCCCCCAGTGAAATAATCCTATGTCCAGAGTAGATTTGGTATAGAAGCTATAGAAACAAAATTTGTTTACTATTCCTTTGGGTTGTACTAGTGCTACTAATGAAAAATATTTATCAAATACTATATGCTAGATGCAGTATTAGATACTTCATATACATTGTCTAATTTAATATTCACAACAATCCTGAAAGCTGGCTTTTATTAGTCCCATGCGACATATGAGTAAACTGAGGACTCAGGAGGCTAACTAACTTGCTTGAAGGTCACTCTGTTACCAAGGTAGATTCAGGATTTCACTCTGACTCCATTCACACTCCGAACACACTTAGCTCCTCCACTCACCACAGTGGACGATTCCATCTGGCCCAAGACAAGTCTGCAGATGCTTTCTAAGAGCGGCTTTTCCACCAAGGCTCTGACAAGAATGCTTTTTCCAGGAACCAACCACATCCCTCTTTGGCACAGGTTTTGAAGTGTGACGCTAACATTCCTAGGTCAGGGAGCAATATCATCTGTAAGGGCTTTTAAAGCCCTAGAATATTTGAGAACCAAAGAGATGATGTGACCTACAATGGAAAAAAGGAGAGAGGGAGAGGGAAAGACCTTTTAAAAAACATTTGAAAATTAAAAAATCACCTGGCCGGAAAGTTTCAACTAAGTGTTAAGGTCCAAAAAACTAGTGATGGCCTATCCTTTGTGGCTGAATTTGTCTTTTATTTTTATTAAAAGTGCATCTTTGAAAGTGCCCCATTCTGGAAAACTTGTTAGTTTTCTTTCTAGGTTGAAAGTTTCACTTCTGTGGACAAGAAGCCCCAGCTTCCACTGTAGGAATGTCATATATTTTCTCTTGCACAAATAGGTAGCAAGAGGGCGCCCAGACATTTGGCTTACTGCTGAGGAATCTGTGCTTATTCATGCATATTTACAAGGTAATTAGTTGTCCATTCATTCATTAGCGTGTTTATAGGGCCACTGGCAAAGCCTCTCAATTGCAGCTTGGAGAAAAGAGACAGCCAAGGCAGGCCTCCGGGGAACACTCGGGTTAAACAGAGTCACAGCTGGATTTAGTGGAATCCACCAGTCCTGACACCAGAACTAGTTTAGTAACTCAAATGTGACTTGTCAATCACCCCGAAATGAGGCATTGAATTGGTTCATTCATGTTTCCCCTTCAGAAATCCAGCAGACACTCGGAAGATAGAAATTTCCTTTTTTAAAAGCCTTTTACGTCCAGGCAGGAATCTCAATTTTTTTTTTAAAGTTACTCTTATTCAAATTGAATTATAATTTGCATATACTCAAATTAATTTTTGATGTACAGGTCCATGAATGTTGATAAAGCACATATATAGCCATGTAAGTAACACCACAATCAAGGTACAGACAATGTGTTTTAAAAATGAAGAGTTTTACATTTTATCTTCATCAATAAACTAGATCTAAAGTAGACATGCCTTACTTCATGGAGGGGGCAAAGACTGTTTTCAGAGAGAAAGTTCTGTTGGGGGAAGGTTTTGATTCATGACAACACAGGGGTTGCTGGAGACGTTTTGGGGAAATCCTGATAAAGCCAGCATGCCTCAATAAAGTGATATACCTCAGAAGGGAGTAAACAGTTCTGGTGACTCAGAATTGATTTAGGGTGAGTTATCTAGTTTTCTAAAGCATTATATATTTTGTTTATAAATGAAGATAATGTTTCCTGTTGATGTGGTTTGATGTGAGTGAACATCATTCCTGCGCCCAACTGAATAGCTGGGTGTAGGCCTCTGTGTACTTAAAACGAGCTCCCCAACCACTTCAGGCCGGACCCACATGGAGGGAGATGCTCCTTGCACAAGCTGCTTTGCATTCCCTGCGCGCCCTCCTGGATCTCAAAGGGAGGCAGTTTGTAGAACCTGTGTTTTTGAAAATCTGTCCCTATATTAGATCTGAGAGAAAAAAATGTCTAGCTCTTCAAATCATCTTCGCCCTTTCAAATCTCCTCTGAATCTTTGTTTTTCCCAGTTCCAGGTCCTCCGTGTGCATGCTTCCTGTAGTTGTGTGTATGTTTCAATATTTAGTTCCTTCAGTCGTTTTTAAATGACTTTCAACTCACCTCCAGGAACCCTCCACCCAAACTATTCTCTGGGAAGAGTAGAGCCTATCAGTGCATGGCTACTTATAAAAAAAGAGGAGTTCCTACTGTCCCTTACTTCTTCAGTTCTTGCGTATTTCAATAGCCTTTTACTTATTTTCCCATTGCTCACACAGAGACAGCCTAGTGTGGAGTTACGTCCTCTATTTTTAGAATTGGACTGCCATCCTCCCTCCCTCCCTTTCTCCCTCCTTTTCTCCCTCCTTCCCTCAGACATGTTTTTATTCTCTTAGGGTCTCAGTTTCCTCATCTGTAAAATGGGGTGATAATGCCTCATAGACCTGTTATGAGGATTAAATGATAAAATGTGTGTTATAGCATTTAGAGTAGTTACCATTACCTACGAAGGCTCCATTATATTAGCCTTCCACATTTTCATTATTTTTATGATCTCTTTTCTCCTTCCTCCTCTCATGTTCCATTCACAAAAGCAGGGCCATGCTTTTTCATGTGGGACTTGCTCCCAAACTTACCTTCAATCAAGTCTAAGTGCTGGTAGTAAAGCTGCTGTTCTGCCTAGCCCTCTGCCTCACACTCACATCATCGGGACTGATGGGAGTAAGTTGCACCATGTTTTATGGCTCTCCTTTCTGTTTGTGGTTTGTTCATTTTCCCTCTTTCTTGTGGCTGCCATTTAGTTTCTGCATTTGCACAGATGTCCATTCTGCCTGAACATGTATTCAGCAGTATGATTCTGATTGTGCATGTAACGTTGCACTTTTGAAGGGTTTGTGGGTTGTGGAGCCAGGCTGGACAGGCTGCAGCAGCCTTTCAGCAAAGGATGGTTTACGCATTTTTAAATGGTTGAAAAAATAAAAAGAAAAATATCTCCTAGCACATGAAGATTATGTCAAATTCAAATTTCAGTGTCTATAAAGTTTTACTGGAACACAGCCACACCCTTTTGCTTACAAATTGCCTGCGGCTGCTGTCACACTACAATGGCAGGGTTAAATAGCTGCAATAGAGACAGAATGGCCTGAAAAGCCCAAAACATTTATTGTCTGGCTCTTTACAGGAAATGTTTGCTAACTCCTGACTTGGAGTCTTGTTCTAAGTAAATTCGCTGATGAAAATAAGAGAGTGTCCTGGTGTAAGAAGTATGAAAGCTGGTTATTTTAAGGAGAGGTGTCTTTGAGTAACTGTGGTCTCCGATTTTCAGTACTTCCTGCTCCTTATCTGATACATTTAATATATTTGATGGGGTGTGTGTTAAGTCAGTTTGCATAAAACTTCTGTGTCAAGTCAATTTCTTGATTCTCTGTCTGGCAGTAAAACCAGATCTTGTCATCCTTGAGTTCAGGATTTCACGGGACACAATCCCTTCCCTAAACGGTGAAGGCTTTGTTTCTTTGTGAACTACCATAGCTCTTCTTAAATTTCTTTTATTGATGTTCAGAACTGGGCCTTTTGTGCCGAATATCTTCACACGTTTTAAAACAGTGCAACTTCAGGCTTTTCAGCTGTGCACACGGAAGGAGTGTATGCATTGTCTTTCTATTGGGGTGATTGACTTGTTCTTTAAATAAAACTGCAGCCTTTGTTCTCAGTTCCCCACTAACTGCCATATTAAAATTGTTTGTTCTTGTCTAAAATAACTTCAGTGTTGCAGGTTATTCTTCAGTCTTGCAAGCAATTAAGAACAATGTTTACAATGTAAATTGACACCTATTCTGGAAAAAATCTGCAAAAACAAAGAAGGAAATCTAAATAACAAAATGGGGAGAAAAGAAATTGGGCAGGCCTTTATTTTGTACATAATGCACTCCTGAAAACTTGTCCAACAGTTGAACAATTGATTCCTGTGTTGTATAGTGGGAATTCCATTTGCAGAGAATTGTTAAAAAGTTACAAAAGGCCCAATTCTGATATGGGCAGACTTTGTCTTCCTTGGGTCATGAGAACTGAGGCATGAGCCGTGGTTGTGTGTAGGGAGGTGGCAGCTCATGCTGATTTTAGGAAGTCAAGCCAGGCATCCACCCTGACAATGACTTGGTTAGGTAGCCCCCTAATCTGGAACTTCTACATATGTGTTAGATCCCTAGAATAAAAGTAGGGGCAAAGATGGGTTTTCCTTCCTTAATTTTCCTTCCATATTACTAGTATCATGGAGTCTTGATTCTTGGTACTCTTCTGTACACACACACACACTCACATGCTCACACATACCCACACTAAGCTATCACCTGACTTCTTCCCAAAGGGAGAACTATGGTGAGGTAGGAGGGGACAGATGTTGACACAGCTATGGGACACAGGCTGGAGACTGCACCCCTAGCAAAGTAACTGACTCTAAGTGTCCAGCTTCTGGCTATGTATGGTCTACCTGCTTGAGTCAGCCCATTGCAACAACAGCTCTTGAAGCCTAAGGTTAGAAGGATGGTTCCTTCCCATAGGGTCCTGTGTAGGCACTGGGAGCTCTCCAAGGACCTGCCCTCCATCAGCCACCTTTTCCCTTGGTGGCAATAGGTATTAGGCATTGGCATTTGGGGATGACTTCAATCATATAAATTACAAAAGTTCTTGAAGCTGGGTTGCACAGTTACATGCTATATACCAATGTACAAAGAAAATGTAGTTTTTCAGTGTTTCATAACAGATTACTCTTCCCTGGTAGTTCCTACTCTGCTGGGTATCAAGAAAAAATAAAATTTGATTTGATACAATAATTTAAATAGCTTCTTAGGTAAAAGTCTGTTTGGATAAAGATTTAATCTTTCAGATTTCTCCCTCTGCTTCTTCTGTTTTGTTGTTGTTCTCCAGAAAAGTTGTGGACAGTGGAGGAATCTCATCTCATGGTGAGGGGTAGACTGTGGCTCATGCATGCAGGTCTCTGGCTATGCAGGTCTTCTGGATATGTGCAGTCTACCTGCTTGAGTCAGCCCATTGTGCTGCCCACTGAACTCTCTTGTGGCCATAGGCATGTCCTGAATCTGGTTGTGAGGTTCTGGAATGGTGCTGAAGTTTACAGCTCTGAAATGATGGTACCTTCTGTCTCAGCTTGGTCCCTGCCAATTCAGTCCCTGTTTAGTCCTGACCCTGAGTCTTTCCCATGATTCCTGGTCTGGGACATTTCCCCTGGAGTCCATGACTGTCAGGATCACTCAGTCCCTGCTGTGAGCATCCCCTCCCTTATAAGTCCATCAGCTATCTTCTGGGTCGCTTACAGATACTTGCTCCGTGACATAAAGGGGATGCTGGAAAGCTTTCCTTACTTCTCTGTTGCTATGTCCCCCAATTTTACTATGCTAGGGTTGCCCCAGGTTGGTATGGGTTGGGGGGAGCCAACCTCTAATATAGAGCCTAGCAGGAAGGAAGCTCTTTCTCTGCTTTGGTTTTTCCCTTAAGTGTATTTCACATGTCTACTCTTATCCAGGGCCCAGCCTAGAGAATAGAGTCAGTACATGCATTTTTTCCATCTTCTTTCATATTGCTTGACTTGGTGTCCTACCATTTCCCCTGGAGTGGAAGGAATAAGCTTTCTTCTTCCTCTTCCTGTTTGATGGAATATTTTCCTTCCTGCAACCTCCTCCTTCTCAAGCTGGTACTCCCTTACCCCACCCCATCCCTACTCCCTGAAGCTAGAAAAGTGAAGTGGCTACCAAGCGACATGATTTATGGGAAGAAAGAATGTAAATCATATCAGTTTATTACTTTCAAAATGTTCTCTTGGTTTTACCTCAATTTATGGTATGAAAAGCAGTTTCGAGGTACACTGTATAATGTGGGACAGCTCAGGGTATATGGGGATTTACACAGAATGGTTGAGAGCTGTACTGTTCTGAATCCTGTAGGCTTATTAGGTGCTGAGCCTACAAATGCATCTGTCCTTGAATGTGCTATAGAGCCCAAGCACTCTGAAACACAGGGAACACTAAACTCTCCATTCTCCGATGATGATACTAGAAGGTTTCTACCTCACAGGAAATGTTTGTTGTTGTTGGAAAAAAAAAAAAGCCTGCCAATTCCTGGGTATCAGGCCAGGGAAAATACATTGTGTAACCAAGTGAAATTGGGTTGGAATAAAAACCCATGTCATTCTTAAAGGTAAATACATGACTTACAGCTGAGGAATATATGTGGACTATTTGAGGGGCAGCTCCTCTGCCTTTCTTTCATGTGTTGGTGGTGGGGGCTTTTGGGACTGGGGAAGGGTGACTTTTAGCAGAAAGAGGACATGAGTGGACTCTTGTTTCCTCCTCCATTTTCTCCTTTTTCTGGTTCCCTTCTCACCATTTCCATTCCTACCTTTGGAGCCCTGCCAATGGCATTATTATGGCATTAGGATTATATATTCCCTCATTCATTCAGCATATTTTGAGTGCCTTCTCTGTGCCACATACTGGGATGTGTGGTAGAGAGACAAAAATTAAGTCCATGTTCTACTCAGATGCTTGCTTGGACAAAAAAATTGATCTGTGTGAGGTGGAATTTGAGGTAGTATCTGCTCTGTGCCAGATACATGGGAAGAAAACTCTTTGAGAATGGAGAAGGGCTGAAAGGCCTATGAAAATTGGAAATGGGGAAGAGAAGGAATGAGAAATTGTTGCTAGCAAGACTAGCAGGAAGTGCTTGGTGCACGAAGCGTCTTCTCAGAGGTTGGTTTGGACCATAGTTCCCACAGTTAGGATTGGGTGCTGGGGATGGCTAAAATTATGAACCCACTTACTGTATTAGAAGACAATCAGCATGATTCCTTGAGACTAGCTCACTATGAGAGAGTAGTAAAGTTCCCTGGTGCTAATGGACCATTTCAGTGTTGTGTACATGCTTTTTTCTTCTCCTTGACTCAAAGATGTTAAGAGAGCTTTAATCCTGTGAATTTATTATGATGGACTCAAGACAACTTCACAAGGATGAACATTAAAAATGCCCTTGAACATTTTATTCTATTCAACTGTACATATGCATTCTATTCAAGACTGATTTTTTCATTCGTAGTGATTTCCTTGGTAGAGACATACAAGATTACCTTCCAACCTGTCCACATCTCAATACTGATGTCTCCTAAAAGATTTTTAAAATGTACCCAAAATACTCCAAAGTGTATTTTCAATTCATTGACCATGCAAACCTAACTTTTTAATGCTTTTGTAAAGTGAAGCCAATATACCCTACACCAGGCACCTCAGCACAGGAAGCTACAGGTATCTACTGACATTAGCAGCGATTGTCTGTTAGTAATAATGTCATACATGTCTGTTCCCAATTGGGTTTTGTTCTGGTATCTTCCTTACCTGTCTCCGAGATCCTGATCCTTCCTTGGTCTTCCAGCCTTGGTATTTGAGGTTTAGATTTTCCACACGGACTTTGACCTGAGCTGCTCTTTCAGATCAATGAGTCATTGATCTTGCTAAACCTCTGACTTCAGAGCTTCAATTCATTCCTGACCTGCTAGCGTACAACACACACACATACATTATGTATGTGTACATACATAAATGCACACCAACACCCATAGACACACACAATGTACCACATACACACATGTGTGCACACACAGTAGTAGAAGTTGACCTGAAGGACCTTTCTAAAACACACAGGTTGGTCTTGCCTTCCATCTGTACAGCTTGATATTTGGAAATTACTCCTTCAATCAGACTAGAAAAGACCCCTTGTTGTTGATACCTGACATGCAAATGAAATAACTTTTTAAGTGTCACTTTATACTTTGCAAAACTCTTTCAGATTTTTTATGTCTCATAGCTATCCGGAAGATGCATAAGGATTCATTGGGGTTGTCTGAGCTGTGGACCTTAATCGATCCTCAGGTAGCTGGCTTTCACTTGGTGTAAATTAAATAGGCAACGTGCATTTTTTTTTGGGGGGGTGGCAGCAGGGGCCATTTTCTCTTCTGTTTGCCCATATACCTAATTTTATTGGAATCCCTGAAAAATGACAGAAGATATGCTTAGATAAAAATCTTTCATCAGTCTTTTTTTTTTTTTTCCAAGAGAACAGACAAAACTGCACAACCAAGGGAAGGCATATACTTGTATTTGCTACAGGTCTGGCCAGATCAACCCCAAATAGGAAAAGCAAGGTATAAGTCCTAATGGAAGAAAGGCTTTCTGTGTCTATTTTGGAGTAGTAGATACATTAGTAACTTGCCAAATTTAGTTGAACTCTGACAACCTTCAAACATTTCAAGTGTAACAAATACTTAGTGTCAAGTGGTCAACTTGAAATGGAGACCTGGAAATGCTAAGTAGCTGAGCATGTCATATCCAAGTGTATGTGGCAGTGACATTGGGACTTGATGGGCAATCTTCTATCCCTACACCATTCATGAAAGAGAAACAAACTTCTCTTTCAGAGAGAGAGTGCAAAAACAGAAATATAATTAAGCTGATATGTACATGTTTCTAAGAATTCTTGTGCTCATAGTGACTCTAGAGCATGGGCATGGAGAGATGTTTGAGGAAAGTTGAAAAGATTTGAAAAGCATAACACTCTTAAAGGATATCAAGTGGCTTGTGTCTTTGCCATAGCTTTTCTGTTTTTCAGCAATTTCAGGGTTTTATGTAAGCATATAAATGAGTTATGGGCATGGAAGATCACAACCTATTAGCCAAAAGGCACTCATCATGTTGTTTGATGAAACTCACAGAGTTAAAATTGAATAGAAGTTAGTTTTATGGGGCATATTGTATCAAACATGTTGGGCTCAATCAAACAACCAATCCAAAGATATAAACACAAGTTTAGTTCTAACTCATGCTTGCTCATTGTCCTAGCTCAGGCTGGTACAACAAAATGAACATAGACAGTGTGACTTAAACAATAAGAATTAATTTTCTCAGTTCTGGAGGTCAGAAGTCCATGATTAAGGTGTCAGCATGGTTGGGTTCTCGTAAGGTCCCTTGTCTTGGTTTGCAAACAGCCATCTTCTTACTGGATCCTCATATGGAGGAAAGAGATTACTTCTCTTGTGTCTTTCCTTAAAAGGGCCTGATTCCATTCATAAAGGCTCCAACCTCATGACTCAATTACCTCCTAAAGGCCAGACTATCACATTGAGGAGTAAGGTTTCAATATATGGACTTGTGGGAAGTCCATAGCACTTATGCAGTCCATCATCACATGTGAACAAATGGGCTTCCTTCTGTTCATTGTTGTTGTTCCTACACCTGATCTGTCAAGCTCCACCTTGACATGGACTTCAGCAATACCCCAGACAGGGAAGAGATTGACTGAGTTGAGCCATGAATGCTTCAAATATTTATTTCGATGTGATCAGTCAATGCCGGCCACATTTAAAAGCAAATGGCATGGCCACAGCAGTGTTCAAATAGATGGAGAAAAGTGATCTTACCACACTGTCTAGAATACTGCATGTTTGTCAATAGCTCTGGTGACTACCACAGTTACACCTGAAGTTTCTACTCTCCCTTGCCTTAAGAAAGGATTATCTTCTCAAATCCTAAATTTATCCCGTTTAAATTATCTTTTCTCCCCATCCCCTGCTCCCCTGCCCCAAAAATGAACATGTTAAATAACCTCTTTCTGTATTTGGAAATATCATTTTAAGTTGATTCAGTCTAGAAATATTTGTTGTTGTTTTTTCTGATGTAGGCCTTATATTAAATACTGTCGTCCAGTTGCTTACTGCCTCATGGGTTGACAGACATGACAGACAAACCCTTGCAATATAAAAAGATGACTCTTCCTCTGCAGATGGGTTTAATGTGGCTTGAGTGTAGTAGAGAGGTGCTCCTAATTCTGCTTGGGGACACTCAAGACAATTTACTGATACTGGAAGAAAGTTACTTATGCTATGCTTTACATCTCTCCCCTATTGTGTTCTGAAAATTATCATGTTCAAGTGAAAGCTTTCATGTCCTTGAAATAAATACTATTCTATTTTCCTCCATTTTCTTTTCTATGCAGAGTGAATGTGGTTCCTTTCATTTTCATGGATCGATTTTCTTTTCCTTTGTGACCCTTTTGAATCCTACCTTGCTTCCAGTCCAGTTGTAGGAAAAGTGATGCAAGCACAAGAAGTCAGGTGCATTTGGTCAAAGACTAGGCTGACAAGAAAGCACCCTTGACTACCCCAATGGGAAATTAAACATAGTTTTCTTGACAGCCTGGAGTGAATCATCTCTCACACAGCTTAGAACTGAAGCTACCCTAAGCTAGAGAGGGTCATCTCTTGATTCTTCTAGTTTCCATTCTAAATCCCTCAGGCAACCCAGGCAAAGCGTTTCATTTCTTGTCTTGATCTCATTGGAATCATTTTGGGGGGAGTATTTTGTCTTATGACTTCTCCTATACTGCAAAAGCTGCTTTAAATATTGCTTTGTTTTTCTTTATTTTTGGTAGCAGGGGAGTCATAACATAAAGTTGTACTATTTGCTACCAGAACACCCTTTTCAGTCATTTCTGAGGGCAACCTTCTCCACTGCTCTGCATTTTTATATCTTTCCCCATGCTAAAAAACATTGTGACTTTAGTAGGGGAAGTGCTTCTTCCCCATTCCTCACATTTCTTCCATGAAAAGAGGTGGTAGCTAGTGCAACTCCTGGCCTCACGGTGACCCTGTGGATATGGATTTAACTGATTGGTAAATTTGGGGAGAAAGAATGAGGCATCTGCTCTATTCTGTGCTTCTTCCTGTTGGGACCTGCCTTTCCTCTAAGAGCACTTGGTATGCTCTGACTCTATGGGGAAAGTCCAATTCTAAATAAATTATTGAAAGAATATATAGAAGCCTATATAAAAATTGATATATACCTATTTTTGAGAACTTGTGACAGTCTAGTTTTGGCAGGAAGTATTTCTGTTCCATTATGTTTTCTATGTGTAAGCCTGCATTAGACATTCACTTAGATGATAAATATTAAATTCGGCTGTCAAACAGCCTGCCTTCTTATTTCAAAACTCTCCCACCTGTAGCCCATTAAAAAGGACCTTGCTTAAAATAATTCCATTTATCAGAAGTTAGGTATCAAAATATGCTTCTTGAATATATTATATTTTCTTATGCTCATTTTAATTTTCTTCTTTCCCTAGTCTTAAGGAACAGACAACTATGGGCTCTTAATGCCATTTCTTTTTTTTTATTTAATCTTTATTGTATTTTTTCCACTACCATTTAGTCCCCTTATTCTCCCCACCCCTTAGCACTGACCACAGTTGTTCATGTCCATGAGTCCTTTTTCCTTTTTGCTCAATCCCTCCATCCCCTCACCATTTCTTAGGCTATTAGGTTACAAAAGTAAGCATAATGGCTTATGTCCAAACAGCCCCGAGTATACTGGACTCTGTAAGAACTGTGGGTAACCCTAGCATATAGCAGAGACCCAGGAGGTTGGTACCATCTGGAATGAAAACAAATGGCTTCAAGAATGCTACAAAAACAGAAGAAGCTGTCACCAGGGAGGGTCAGTGCTGGGTAGGTGGAGAAAATGGATGTCCAACTGCTTGTTCCTGTCCCCGAAGAAAGGTCTACAATTAGCAAATGTTCTCCCTGCCTCCCACTTCCCAACCTATTTCCCCTTGGCCTCCTTTTCTTTCTTCCTCCCCACTCCCCACTTCTTATTGATGCAAGGAACAATGAGTTGAGAATAATCATTCTTGGTAGAGTTTTATAAGAGAAAGTTGTGGCATTGCCAATTATTTCATTATTAGGTATTAGGTTAACTATCTGTGTAAAGGAGAGAAAGTCAAGGAATGAAATTTCAAGAAGCTGTAGCATCTGTATACAGTGCTAGGAAAGCAGTTCCCATTACTGTTAATAGGCATCATGCAGATGAATCTCTGAGTGCTGCACACACTCATCTGCCGAAACCTCACTCTTCCAGCTGTCATTTTGCCCATTCCCATCTGTTTCTTATGCTCTAATAAACGATAGCACTAATTTATTTAGCACCTCTCACCAGAGCCCCCAGGGTTATTCCAGCCCTGCAGAGATTCTCTGCTGATGTTTGATGACCTCAGAGTGGACACATGGCCTGCTGCTTCTGGACCGGCAGTACAGACTCTGAAATAGTACTTTGCCTTCAGGGATGCTCACCATCAATGGTGTGATTTTTCCATTGCCCTTTTCAATTCCCTTTAGCCTTGAGAATGGAAAATTTGGCCCATTTCTCCAGGGCTGTGAATACCCTGAGAATTGCTTCCCTATAGAGGATCTGGAATGTTTGTAGATATTTATGGTTGCTTTTGAAAATGTTTATTTGCCTTCTATTGGGTCTTCTGGAGGTGACTGAAAGATAAGAGAAACACAGAATATTTGCATTCTTGAGGGCAATGCCCGTCTCTGAGCTAGTTACTGGTCAGCCAGAAGCATAGAGCTGTTTGTTTGGTGCATAGAGATGGTGGATCCGAGAGCAGTGAGTGCAGTTGGCTGTCTTGTCTATGGCTAATTTCTTATAGACTGTGAGTCTCTGAGGCTATATAGTTCTTTTGCATATTGAAAGACTGGGGTGGGGGGACAGAAGGGTATCTTTCGCAATATTTAAAAGAAATTTGGCTTATAGAATTTGGAGTACAGTGAGACAGTCAATTCAAGAGGTTAAAAACATTCATGTATTTCTTGTGAACTGATGCTTTGAATTAAAAAAAATCAGCGAAGTGCAATTTGTTGATGTTGACAATTTGCGAAAGATAGAAGAAGAGAAGCAAATGCCTGAAGCTTTAAAACTGTGTCAGGGAATCCTAGACATAGGATTTTAAACATAGGAATTGGGAACAAAATTCACATAATTTCTTTTTCATATGGGAGGAATTGGAGAGGTTGAAATTGGTGGGGTTTTACTTCCTATGTACCCACAAGAAAGCTTGCCACCTAGAACCCTTTCCTCTTTTGGCAGATTTGAAGTTATTTATTTATTTATTTTTAAAATTTTATTTATTTATTTTTAGAGAGGGAAGGGAGAGGGGGAGAGAGAGAGACAGAGAGAGAGAAACATCAATGTGCGGTTGCTGGGGGCCATGGCCTGCAACCTAGGCATGTGCCCTGACTGGGAATCGAACCTGCGATGCCTGGTTCGCAGCCCGCGCTCAATCCACTGAGCTACGCCAGCCAGGGTGAAGTTATTTTTAAAGGTAATACCTTTCTGGTATTATTGCTTTGGAGAAAATTAACAAAAGAGGATTTGCTAATAAAGTTCAGAGCAATGTTACACAAAGTTTGCTTCAGGTGACTCTGGCCAGCAAGATGTTGTTGGAAAAGGAGTCAGTGACCAAGTAAATTTGAGACACACAGCACAGATTTTTCTTTTTCCTGAAGATTTACAAAGTATATTGTGTTAATACACTTTAATAAGTCTCTAATAAGTCCTGCAATAAGTAAGCTGGTTCCACTTTGTTTACCCAGTGCTTTACATACTTATTTGATTACAGTGCTTTTTATTATTTTCTGGATCCCATCTTTGTGTGATTTTTTTTTTCAGAGAACAGACTTTGGGAGATGCCAATGTACAATCAACTTGTGGAATATAATTGTTTTGCGAAGTAAAATATGCGTAAATACATGAATCTTGTCTTGTTTGATTTCTGAGGCATTGTTAAAAATACCTATGTGTCCTTTCCTTCTTGTGATTCTTTTAGTCAGTGAGAACATCCACTAGAAGACGTATTCAAGCTTCCTTCTTTCAGGTGCCAAAGATAATAAACTTTTCCCTCTTATCTTATGATTTAAAATCCTGCTTATTTTTTTATACCAGGACTCAGCAAACGTTATATGTAAAAGGCCAGATAGTGAATATTTTCAGTTTTGCAGGCCCAGTGGTCTTTGCAGAAACTACCCAGTTCTGTCACTGTAGTACAAAAGTAGCTATAGACACTGTGCAAATGAATGGGCATGGCTGTGTTGTAGTGCAACTTTTTTTTTTTTTTTTTTTTACAAAAACAGGCCACAGCAGAATTTGGTCAGTGCCTATTTTAGACTCTGCTTGGGGCGACTCTCTTTTTGAAGACTTTCTTGAGGTTCCAGCCAACTGTTCCTGCATAATTTGACCCTTTGTTTAGCACTTAGTTTATTATGTTTGGCATGGTATCTACCATCTATCATTATGTTATTCTGAGGGACAGAGGGACCCAGGGATGGTGATGTATTCCATCTCATCTATCTGGAAAGCCAGAGAACTGGCTTTCCTTTCCTCCCTCCTCTATGACTTCTCTGGCTATCCTTTGGTTCCTCAAACACACTGTGCTACCTGTCTTTGATCATGCTGTTCCCCCTATTTCTCCCTGATTGATTAGCTCCTACTTTGACATAAGGCCTTAGCCTACTCAATCTTTTACTGACCTCATGGATTTTATAAAACTCTCCTATTATAAGAATTCAAACCTGCGTGCACTGCACAGACCTTGGTTCAAATGCAATACCCTATTAACTTTTATAATTAGATGATTAATGACTATCTCTTTCACTAGGCTCTAAGCACCACTGTATGGGTATCAGTCTCATTTTTGCTCACTGTTACATCCCTAGCTCATACCTCAGTGCTTATAATATAGTAAATGTTCAATAAAAATATTTTAAAGAATAAAAATTAATAACTATTGTTACTTTCAATATCTAAAAGTATCATGGACTGGTAGCTTTGACTCCCTCTGGCATCAGTTAGAAATCTGTAGGTTATGCCTCATGCCACATCATGGCACTTTCATCCAAATAGTTGATTTCTTTTCAAATTGAACTTGGCTACAACTGCCAAGCACAAACTTTACAATAAATGATAGAGAATGAATCCTTTCTACTTGGGGAACCTTCAATATCTATGCTGAACAGAACCCAACTGGACATTAGTACCTACGAATAAAGCATTACAGTGTTCTTTAGTATTTTTTTAATTAAAAAAAGATAGTAAAAGGTACCTTTTCAATGATGGCCAACCTGAGAAAAAACACCAAGTGGAAAATTCTGAGTTATGATGCAGTTGTGTTATTACTTGTGTGTTAGGGTCTTTTACAGAAGTCATAACATGCTAAGTTTGGGATGAATAGCTGCTTTTTCTTTGAAACTTGGGCTTCTTAGCTGGCAGAAACCTAGTGTGACTGAACTATAGTGCGTTTTCTGGGCCTCTAGAGAAGAAAGCCTTCAGCCTGGGGAGGTACCGTGAATGGAGATCAGAACCCCAATTCTGGGTTCTCATTCTCAGCTCCTCCCCTGATGGGAGCAGGCTTCAAAGAGAAAGAGAAAACAGGAGCTGGGGGGGGGGGGCACAAACAGGAAAGAGAAATCTCACTCAGGCTGGCATTGCATTCTGTTAGAAAGTTTTGGTTATATGTGGTGGTGCTGGTCAATGATGTTGCCAGCAGAGTGGTGCTGTACATCTTAGGCGGTGCCAATTTTTCACAGTGCCTCAGCTGTGCTCAAAGGCAAATGTGGAGGCTAGATCACTTCGGAGCGGGTCTCCAAACCTCAGGAGTACCCCAGCAAGGCATCTTTGGGCAACATCCAGTCTAATATGCACCACCTAGGACATATGGGCATCTCAGAAGTGTGTGAACAGTGTGTTTGCAAAGGTCAGCTCATGTATGTGCATTTCAGACTAGAGTATTTTTGACTTCCCACTGATCCCATCACTCCAACAACTTGTCTCTCAGTTATATGCCAGCTGTAGGTAGCAGGAGGGAATGTATGTGCCTGACATGGCTCTAAATGTCCAGACATTAATTCAGACAGAGGCTAAATGTAAACACGGCAGTCTGGCCTCCTCATCCCTCAGACTGTACATGTCAGACATAGGTCCTAGGTAGGCCCATTGTTTTGAATGCCCTTTATGTGTCAGCAGCATGTTGGGCACCTTAATACATTTGTCTTAAATTGTCATAATAACTCCAATGAATAGGGCTAATTCCCATTTTACAGCTGAGGACTCTGAGGCTCAGAGTATATATGATTTGCCTATGGCCATCTAACAGGTAATAGGCACAGCTAAGTTACACAGATGTTGGAAAAGATAAGGATTGACTTCTTGAAAGATTGTGTGGGATATTTCTGGTCCCAGAGCCCTTTTAGAATTGCTACTGAAGATGGCACCTGATTCATGTACCTGGTGAGTTATTCTCAAGGCCCCGTCTCAAAGCAGAAGAGGCATGGGGAAGAACGATGACGGAGTATATTACTCTAGGAATCTGACCAGAGCAGAGGACAGAATTCTTGGATGGAATTCTTTGAGCAACATTTGACAGAGCCTTTTTGCCCTATCTAACCTCAGCTGTTGTTGCCATTGAGAAGACATTTTCTTAGCCACACCTTTGAGAGTGAATCCCAGTCATTGTTATGCCATTGGTAATTCACTGAAGTAATGAACTTCATTGCATAGATTTTCAAAACTAGTGTATCAGCTTGCGATTATTTCAGAGTCCATCCCTGCATAGATCATAGGTGTTACTCCTTGTTAGGAGTTCAAGTGAGGTTTTCTTCATCATTGTGTATGCTTTTGTCATTGTTTATCTCAGTGAAACTCTGAAACTTCCTGAAATTCTCTGAATACACAATGTCTAGGTTGGTACTGCCCAAAGTGTGAGTAATTAGAAGTTTGAAAATAAATCTGAAGTTACAATTTGAGGAAGTGCTACAGAGCCATACGCATTCTCAAACATAGCATGCATGTTCATTTCCCTTCCTCGTAAATGTTTGGTATTAATTGTCCTTCATCCTACCAGCAGAGACCCAAAAAGAATCTCTTTAGAACGTGTAGTTGAATTGAACATGGGTGTCTGTTTCTCTGTAATGCTAGAGTGACCAGATGTCTGAAAACCCTATAGAACCTTTCTTGAAAGAGCAGGGGGTCTGAGACTCATAAGAGCTTTGGCTGGTATCATATAATGATGCTGTGTTGGTAAGAGGACCTCTTATATGTGCCATTTGTACATAAAATTGCTTTGCACAAAATCCATCCATCTCTGTGGTATTGGGGTAGGGGCTGAGTTAATGTCAGCTAACCTGATGAAAATCACCCTGCCATGAACTCCCTTATAAGGTGAAATCCCATTGCCATTCCCTTTTTTCTCCCTTGCAGCAAGAGGTGTTAATTGGCTACATTGCCTTTAAATAAGTATTTCCTTCCCACCCCCTCTCTACCCCCACATGCAGTAGGATCTCTGTTTTTCCATAAACAGTTGCAAATGATAAAATAAATCAATATTTGCTAATGTTATGATGCAGCAGCATCCCCCAGATCTGCAAAGAATGATTTATAGACTACAGCATTTCAAGCCTGACCCGTTCAGGTCTTAGAAAGCACTTAAAAAATAAATTTACCCTGGCCTCTCTCACCCCATTTCAAAAAGGGTGACAAAGATGAAGTAATTTATAAGTCACACTTTTATTAATGCTTTTAACTTTCATACACTTGGCTTTGTTGGCCTTCGAGTGGCATTAGTGCAAGCCCTGGTTGAATGGTAACCTTCGGCACTTTGAGGGGGGTTTGGTACAAATGATCAACTCATAAATAGGTGCTGGGCTCCACATTATCCTGCCATAAATTCACCAGGCCTTTCAAGTACATCAAGTAAGAGCGAGCTGAAGTGGGCGTTTCACTCTGAGTTTACAGACTAATGCAGTACTAATGAGTATCTGGGCAAAGGGTTTCCAGAACGATGTCTAGCACTTTGCAATGGGAGACGTTGCTTGTCACAGGGGAGTGGAGAGCCTTGTAACATAGGAGTCATGGGGAGCAGGCCTGTCTGTTTTCAAGGGATCCAAATGGATGTTCCTGAATGGTTGCAACTCCTCCTTTGCAGCCAGAGCAGGGAAATGAGGAATTGACTTGGACTTCACAATCTGCCTGTCAAAACTATAATTTTTAAGACTTACCGTTAGGGTATCTGTACCATGAAAAGGAGAATAAGTAGAGAAAGTCCCTGAAAGATGATGATAGCCACCTATTTGCTTGAAGTCTTTAAAAAGGAGTCTGTTGTAGTTTGTAGGATTAGTGATGACAGGGTATTGACCTGTCAGAGCAACTTAGAGAAGCAGCAAACTGCTGCTTTTCTCTTTCCTTGGAATATGGTGAATGAGTCAATGAATTACATTGATTAGAACAGGGGGAAAAAAGAAAAAAATCACTGAAATTATTGACCCCATACTGGAGAATTGCTTTGGACTTGATTCATAACATGAAACTTTCAGGCACGCCTTTAATCATCAGCTCAAAAATTTGCAAGCGCCAATACATGCGGCTGCATGCAAAGTGCTCAGCTGTGTGGTCACCTGGTCTGGAAGCCCTGGAGTAGTCTTGATTATGCTTTCTTCTTTCTCATCCCCAAACCCAGTGGTCACTGAGTCATGTTCAGTTTTTCCTGCAGTGTCCCTTACTCATGCCTCTAAACCCAGTCCCACAGCATCCAGGTTGCTCCAGGCCTTCAATGTCTCCTGCCAGGGATCTCAATCTATCCAAAAACTACTACTTGATTGGATTTCTATCAACCTTCACATTTATTTTGTCAATAACCTTCTCAGAACCCCTCAGTAATGGCTGACTATCTACAGAATCAAGTCCAGTCTTCTTGGTCTTGATGTCCATAGTTTTCTGGCTTCTGCAGTCCCAACCCAAGTCATTTTCCATACTCTCCTTCATTACCCTGCTGTTCACGCCCTGCAGTGCCGTCTTCGCTCAAGTGCTCAGCTCCCTCTCCCTGCTGGGGGGCCCTGTGCCTGACGGCTCCCGCCCACACCACCTCACTATTCCTCAATGCTCAGCGCTCTCTCTATTTTAAACTCTGTTCATGAGCCCCCCCCCCTTTTTTTTAGAATCCAGGGTCAACAAACTTTTTCAATACAAGGCCGTAAATATTTTCAGCTTTGTGGTCCATACTACAATCTCTGTTGCAGCTTCAGTGCTCTGCCATTGTGCAGTGAAAGCAGCCACAAATGGCAGGCAAATATGTGGCTGTGTTCTGAGAAAACTTTATTTACAAAAATAGATGGTAAGTTGGACTCTGCTCATGGATTTAGAGCAAAACCTCTGCCCCTGACTTAGATACATGGTGAAATCCCTTTCCAATGGGCTCGCATGACAAATTTAAGCCTTTCTTATATACTTTTTGATAGCTTATGCATGGAGATTGTTAGATTTTTAAATGTCACATGACATTATCATCTCCTTAATTAGATTTTAAATATCTCTTGTACAAGTGTCGGTCAGACAGTTTCTCTCTATGTATACCTATATCTATATTCATACCTATACATACATTATCTATAACTATTTCTCTGTGTGTTTGTTTTTTGGTTGGTATTGTTTTGTTTTGTTGGTGGTAATTGGTCTTGTAGGTCCAGATTCTGGGTTTCTCTCTCCTGTCCATCCCATTCTGTACCATTTTATTTCTTTACATGAAGATATATATTTTGACCCCATAAAATATTAGGGTCATACACTTTAGTTACTTGAAAAGTAGTAGCTTTTCCTTAGGCTACTGACATATCAACCTTATCGCAGTGCTTTGGAAGAAATACCACAGTCTTTATGAGGTTTTTTTTTTTTTTTTAAAGGTTTTATTTATTTATTTTTAGAAAGGGAAGGGAGGGAGAAAGAGTGAGAAACATCAATGTGCGGTTGCTGGGGGCTGTGGCCTGCAACCCAGGCATGTGCCCTGACTGGGAATCGAACCTGCGATGCTTTGGTTCGCAGCCTGTGTTCAATCCACTGAGCTACGCCAGCCAGGGCTTTACAAGGTTTTTTATGATGAGGATTAGAAGATGTGTAAACAGGTTAGATTTGGGTCCTTAGAGGTCCTTCCAGATAGATTCTACACAACTGACACCATGTGGAATGATCTGGTAAGAGAGAGAGAATTAGGTGAAAGATTTCCTATGTAGAATGCATGTTTGAGGACCACTTTCAAGGGTTCCCTAGACACCATTACCTGCATGGAGTTTCTGGCATTAAGTTTAGGTTCACACTAATGGGTGGGTTTGGTTATAGAAGTCACTGACCCTGACGAAGTCATTCTGGTGTAGTTAAATCAGAAGGTTCACCTATTCTGTTTGGAGGTATGAGCTTTCGAAAGATATATCCTGGTGACATGTTTCACCACAAAGATAAGGAAGTCAAACTCAATGGGATATTATATAATAATAGATCCTATTATATTAATAGTTAATATTATCTCATTATTATAGTATTTTCTGAATGCTTGCTATAGGCCAGGCACTGGGCTGAGTGCTTTGCATCTGCTTGTGTTAACCTATTAGCTATTAGCTGGCATTCTCTCCTTATATTAAAGAAATATTCCCTGAAATTGGTGACTGTCATCCTACTTTTAGTATGGTGATTTTTTATTTCTTCACAGATTTTGGAGTAAGCTGAATTGATTGCAACATGATAAACGCTAGTGTTTTAGTATATGTAGGATGAGATTTGTACTTTTAAAAAGCTGTGAATTATATAAGGTCAAAAGACCTTCCAAAAAAGGAAGTGTTAAGCTTTCCTTCAAAAACACACTTATATATTTTAAAATTTGTATCGAAAGGCGTGTTTGTGAAAAGTCTACCTGCTGAGCAACTTTTTCATTAACTCATGAAGATTCCACAACTATTTCTTCATATAAATTCAGAATGATCACAACCATCTAAATGATAGATAGCCAAGGTAGAGGCCTTATTTTGTTAATTAAAAAATAATTATTATCTATTAGGTTTTGATTTTGTAAGGTAGAAGGTCTGTGTGGCTACTGTTGTTTCTCCATCTGCCAGCTGATTATTGGGGTGGGGAGAAGTAATTCCTAGTTTTCATTTATCTGATCTTATTTCAATATAGAAGCAAATGGAAAAATTTGAGGATAAAGGTCCCATTCAGCTTTCCTATCCCCCTGCCCTGACTGCAATTATATATGTATTTTTGTATATTTATGTGTTATATTTTCATAATGTTTATATTTTAATGTTGTGTGTATTAGATGATAAGTATATTTATAGCTATTAATATATTTTATATACAAATACATGTAACATATAGATATATATTTAACTGCAGATGGTTACTTGCAAGGAGGAATAACTTGGCCAACAGACTCCAACACGATTAGAGTAAGTCAAAATCACTTACAACTTAAGAGTGGTACCCAATAATAGAAGATTGAAATAAATGAATTGCTACAATGAGTTAAATTAAATTTAGCACAACTAATAGTAGATTAGCAAACATTACAAATTAAGACCGAAGCTCCAGACAAACAAGGGAACAAATCTTGCCTGGAGCTGAGCTGCTGAGGGACCCAGCTGATAGCCATGATGTGTGCTTTTGCTCAGGGAAGGAGTTCTTTACTATGGCAGGACGCACTGGGTCTGGTATAGCAAAAGGAAGGAAGCTGTGTTAATGACCACTGGCACAGCTAACAAGGCAGACTTCTGGTTCAGTGCAAGAGCCGTGGCTTACTAGCTAATGTCTGTCACAAGATGAGCTTGTGAGGAGAGTCTGCCTCAAAGAGCTTGTGGTTGGTAAAAGTCCTAAATTCAGTGGCAAAGGGGTTCTGAGTTTTAGCAAGGGAAGGGAGGTGTAATTCCTTCCCACTGTTTTTCGGACTGTGTGATTTGCCCTTTTCTATTTTAAAAATGTTATTGAAATATACAGAAAAGTACACAAGTATATTCAGGTCAATTGATTTTCAGATGAAGAGAGAGACATTACAAGGATCAAAAGTGCCCCCACTACTCCAGGTCACTAACTGCCTTGCTCCTCTGCCATTGCAATCCATCCAGCTGAGAGTCCTGGCTCACTTACCAGTACATCTCACCTCCCACCCCAACATTAACTTGAAATGAAAGATAGAGATGGGGCAGAGAACAAGAAGTAGAGAGAGAGGGATGTGGAGGGAGACGGAGAGAGGGAGAGAGAGAGAGAGAGAGAGAGAGAGATAGACAAAGGGAGAGACAGAGGGAGAGATGGAGATCAGAGAGAAAGATTGGTTTGCTCTGAGAAAGGTCTTACATATTTCTGGTTTGGAAGCTGGATGTTTGCAGAGCCAGAAGGAAAAACTGGATAAATCTTGGTGTTTAATTTGGTAGTTCTATTTAAAGTGAATTCACTGGAGGCTCAAAGCTCAGCATTCACAGTAGGACTAGTATCTACCACGTAGTGCAGATAATGCTTTATACATTTTAACTAATTATTTCATGTGGCACCCTAGCGAGAAGTAGGTAAGTATTATCATATCTGCTTTATAAATTGAGTTAACAGGCATAAAGTGATTAAGGCTGCTCCCATTTTGGGAGTTTTCCCAATGAGTTGCTGTCTTTTCTGCCACTTTTTTGCTCAGTAGATCTTTAGGCTGCCTGGCAGCCTTCATGTGTTTATCTGTTCATCGCTTATTTATTCTTCAAATATCTATTGAGCTGTTTTCTGGTACTATACTAGAGTGCATGGAGAATACTAAAATGAACTAGGCATAATCGATACTCAAAAAGTAATAATTCCTATGGGGGTTGTATCTTAAATCCCATCAGAGGACAAGCAGGTGAAGTAGATGTGTGATCTGTCAGGGATAAGACAGTAGGGAGTGAGGACGACTGTGGCAAACTGGAGGTTTCTGCCCTATCTACAGGGTCAGGGGAAATAGGTTTACAGTTGTTCACACAGTAGAAAAATAATACAATAATTAATAAATAATGATACAAGAATAAATTCTGTTTCACATATTCACAACTGTAAATCTACTTTTGCCCCAAACTGTATTTATTATAATGTGATAACTGCCCCAAACAAACATGTCTATGATTAGGATTCAGTAAAGGCAGCCAGTTTGCAAGACTTTCTGGAGGATGAGGAATGTAGTTTGCTATAGTACAGTGTGGTAGACACTGTAATAGAAGTATCAACAGTTTAGTGAGAATGCAGAGAAGACAGCTGTATACTATGTCAGGACAAAGGAAAGGTGTGAGGAGTAGATATTAGACTACCCAAGGGGGATCTGAGGTGGCTTTAAAGACAGCTTTAGAACCATAAGATCTTAGAGTTGAAGCCAAGTGGAGACCCAACTTATGCTTGAATGACCTGGTGACGGGAAATTCAGTACTTAGAGAACCGACTTCTTCGGAGGTCTCTGCAGTGCCTGGTTAGTGGACAAGTGGGCAGCAGTGTGGTGGTTGAAGATCACCATAGGTTTGGAATCAATCTGTGTGGGTTTGAATCTCAGACTTCACCACCTATGCACCATGTGACCTTGAGGGAGGCCTCTCTGTGTCTCAGTTTCCTCATCTGTAAATGGTAATAATAATAGAATTGTTACAAGGATAGACTGCAGATAAAACTTCAGCACATTCTCGACACATAGGAACACTCAGCAAGGGTTGTTCTGAGACAACCAGTTCTTCCAAGCCAAGTGAGGCGTGGGAATTGGATAGGGCTCCCCAAAAGGTGGTAAACCACTGAGCCTCCCAAAAAGATTTACAGTGAACAAAGTCATGATGAAATAGGTAGTCCCCTGCCTATTTGAAAGGGAAGGGACTGAAACCAGCTCTGGTTCAGTCATGGGTTTTAGCACTGTATGACTTTGATGTGCCCTGGGAAATTTAGGCTGTCTGTGGTGCTTTCAGATCACACAGAGCAAGAGATGAGTGTGAGTGAGCCTTGCACAAGGTAGGCTCAGATGTTTGAAATTCAGGAGAAGGCTCCAATTCAGGAGACAGGCAAGAGCTGGATGTGACCTCTAAAAGAATTAAGCAAAAAGCACATTTTGGTTTGGTTTCTAATGCATTGAATGGACAAAGATATTAATTAAGTGTGGTTGGAGGGTGGCAGTTCTGGTACTTTCACACTGTAGTGGGCATAGTAGATGACTACACTCTGAGCTTTCTATCACAGTGTTTTTTTTCATTTGGTATATTTGTATTTGCCAAGTTCCTGCGTGTAGCACACTGATTGTTTTTAATCTCAGTTCTTCTGGGTTGTCCATGTTATTACCTTACTTTTGAATGGAGGCATGAGGTCCAGAGAAGGAAACATTTAGGAGTATAGGACTGTAGAGTTTTAGAGCCTTGAAAGACCACAGAGATCATCTAATTAACGCTTTTTACAAATTGACAAAGAAGCTCGGAATAACAAGTGATTTACTTAAGGCCATGCAGCCAGTTAGTTTTGAATCCAGTCCTCAAACTTCCCTGATAGTTTATAATCAAACTCTTCCATTTTTCAGACCTGGGCTAAGCCTTTTAACCTCTTTGAGCTTCCATTTCTTCTTTTGTAAACAGGGGTAATAATAAATACTGTAATTCATAGGGGTACATAAAGGGTCAAATAGGGTAATGAATGTGAAAGCATTTTATCAACACCTTATAAAATATTATAAAAACTTTATAATTGTTATTATTGTCTGAAGTAATTCAGCAAAATATTGGGATGTCAACAAATACAACTCATAAAAGAAATCACTGGATTTCTTTTATTCATTTATTCATTCATTCATTCATTTATTTAAAAATGACAGAAATTTATTCTCTCACAGTTCTGGAGGCCAGAGTCTGAACTCAAGATGTTGACAGGGCCACCCTCCCTCTGAAGTCACTAGGGGAGAATAGAAATTGCTGGATTTTAGAATTGGAAAGGACTACTAAAGATTATCTAGGTTAGTAACCAAATAATTGAAGACTTTGTTACATGTCTAGTTATTAAATCAAACAATTTTTTAAAAATGTGTGTTTGTAAACTGACTTTTGATGGGATTAGAAAATTTTGATTACTTCTAAAAGAGGACTTTCCATCCAGGGACTTGTAAGGCTGATTCACAGCCCAGTTTATTAAAAGGGGCAATGGACAATTTGGTTGAGCTGTGCTGCTTCATTCTCACAGGGCTGGGTGTGAATCATATGACTTCACCTTCCCTTCAGGGGTAGCAGGCCAAGTAGGAGAGAGGCTGTGGCAGGGCTTAGTAACCTGGAAAATAAATACTATGAACTAGGACTCAGATCTAGCATCCAACACCCAGGACCTTCTAAGGCCAAAGTGCATGTAACCAACTTCTTTCTACATTTGCTTTGACTTTGCTGCAGGAGAAGAGGAGGCAGACATTGTAGTAGGTGGGCTGCAAGAAAATTCTTTTGTTCTCTTGCTCTGCTACTAAGCAAAGTAACACAAAGTCAGGATAGGTAAGAGGGGCAGCAGATGACAGCAGGGAAATTTGGGCAGGGCTGCCATTTTCTCTAGAATAAGTAGGGTTTTGATGCTCTTATGATTTCTGAAAACTATTGGCAAGTTCTGGTTAGTTAATGGATATATATGTGTTTTAATGACCAGGGTCAGAAGAGAAACTCACTTTAAAAATCCCCTTCATTGCTCCTGTGTATGTTTAGTCCACAGATCCGAGGCTGCAAAGGGTGATTCACATGAGAGAGGTGAAACTGCACTCCCACTCTTCTTCCCTCTTTCAAGATCCCATATTCCGCCTACTCCCCAGTAAATGCACTTCCACTGTTAATAATTTAAATGATGAAGCTGGTTCAGTGAGAAGAAGCACCATGAAACAGAGCTGTGGAGAGCAGAGTTTATAAACCTGTGACAACTCGAGACTGGGTTTTGGAACAATTTCATGGATGATGGGCCAGCAGGCAAGGGGACTCAGGACTCCTTCAGTGATGCTGCAGACCAGGCTGCCCCTTCCTCACTGAGGAAGGGGCAGGCTTCCATGTGGTGTCACTTCCCTGGGTCAGGCACATTTTCATTGCCATGCCAGGGAGGTTGCCGCAGCACTGCACGCTGCATCTGCCCCGTGCAGCTGACCTGCATTACTGTTTTGATGATGCCTGTCACTGAAAAGAGGTTTCAGCCTCAGGAAAAGCCTTAAAGAGGCCTTTTAATTCCTCCTGGGAGCTCTACCTGCACCTTGGAATTGTGGTAGGGTCACTCCTGTTCAGACAGGTGAGGGGAGTAAGAACCTGCCATGTGGTTCCTCCTCTCATCTTTTTGTCAACCTGCTACTCCTTAGGAAAGGAGTAACTAACATTTATTGCTTAAAAAGACATTTTTTTAAAAGATTTTATTTATTTATTTTTAGAGAGGGAAGGAAGAGGGAGGGAGAGAGAGAGAGAGAAACATCAATGTGCGGTTGCTGGGGACATGGCCTGCAACCTAGGCATGTGCCCTGACTGGGAATCGAACCTGCGATGCCTGGTTCGCAGCCCGCGCTCAATCCACTGAGCTACGCCAGCCAGGGCCTCTTAAAAAGACATTTTAAAAATAATAACAAAAAACAAATCCAAATAAAAATCCTTATAGAAAAGCTATCTATAAGGATAGCACTCTGTCATTAATCAAGACCTATAAATTCTGTTTCTCAAAATGGTAGTTTGCTATGAATTTTTAATTTAATTGATATATGTCCTCAAGCCCAGCTCCCTTTTTCAGCAGTTTGTTCTTTCTTTTTTAAAAATTATTTTACACCTTCAACCCATTTTGACTAACTTCCACCACTGCCTCTGGTAACTACCAATTCGTTATCTTTATCTATGAGTTTGGTTTTCTTTTTAAGAATCCACATATAAGTGAGGTCATATGGTGTTTGTCTTCTTCTGACTTATTTCACTTAGCATGATCCATGGTTATCCCAAATGGCTAGATTTTATTTTTTTTTATGGCCGGATAGTATTCTATTGTGTATATTTACCACATATTCTTTATTCATTCATCCACTGATGAACACTTAGGTTGTTTCTATATCTTGGCTGTTGTGAATAATGCTGCAATGAACAGAAGTGTGCAGATACCACTTTGAGATTCTGATTTCATTTCCTTTTGATATATGCCCAGAACTGAAATTGCTGGGTGATGTGGTGGTTCAATTTTTAATTTTTTGAGGAACGTCCATACTATTTTTCATAGTGGTTGCACCAATTTACACTCCCAATAGTGCACGAGGGTTCCCTTTTCTCCACATCCTTGCCAGCTTGGTATCTCTTGTCTTTTTTAATAATAGCCATTCTAAGTGGTATGAGGTGATATCTTGATGTGGCTTTGATTTGTACTTCCATGATGATTGGTAGTGTTGAGAATTTTTTCATGTACCTATTGGCCATTTGTATATTGTTTTTGGAAATGCTTTTCCAGCACATGCTTCTCTACTGCTGCTTAGAAGGCTGGCTTACTGCCCTTGTAGGTTGTATACTCTGAGCACTAAATGTTCCTTTTCAGGTCTTAATTCTTCTTTCCCCTTTAAGGTGTTTTTCTGACTTTCTAGAGACTCAAGCTAGTGCTTTCTCTCACTTCTTTCTAAAACAATGTTTAAATGGTTGCATGTCATACAACCAAAGCCATCTGCTTCAAACTCTTCTTAAATCTCTTACCCATGCTACTTTCATTCAGGTACATTACCTTCGAGTTGATTCAGTTCAATCCCATTGAACTGACATTTATTGAATGCCCATAAGTTGGAAAGCCCTGTAGTATAAGAGATAAGTCCTTACTTATAAAAGCTTAAAGATTGGTTTCTTAGCATGTCCAACTTCTTTCTGATATATAAAACTATTCAGTAATAACAGCAATAATAATAATAGCAATAAAACACAAATCTCAGCCATTCACCATTATTTTCTCTACCAAAATGAGACTAATTAAACTCAATAGGTTTCTACACAGCATTCATTTCTTGATTATTTGACCAAAGGAGAAGTAGTTTTATTCTGATAATGAAAATGTACTCATAACCCAGAAATACGGTTTTAACTATTTTCCCCCTTCTTCCAAAGTCTCCATTGTGGAGCCTTTCCAAGAAGGAAACTGGACTGCTTTAAATGTGCACTTCCCTTCCTGCCCCTTTCCTGCTGCTAGTAGAAAGTCAATAACGAGGTAGGGAGACTGATGGTGAACCCCTAACCATGGGCATTAAACCCTGGCTTTGAACCCTGGATATTCCATTACTTGGTATGTGATATGGAGCAATTTATAGTTCTTGAATGTAAAATGGTGATAAGAATAGTACAAAGTATGTAGGGATGTTGGGACAATTAAATGAAATAAAACATGTAATCTAGCATAGGGCCTGGCATAATGCCTGCTTGAAAGGTATGTTGGAAACAAAATGAGATGCTAGAATCCTGAGTGGGTGGGTGAAGTATTTCACTTGAGAAAATAGATAATTTTTAACACATTATATTAATGCATTTAGCTTGATGGTTATAAATATTTCCAAAACAAATATCTGTTTTTTCATTAAATTTGGATATCAATGGATCTGCAAGCTCTTGAGCTAAAGAAAGAAAAGGAGAGAGGGAGGGAGAAATCAGTCAAAGGGTGTCAGTGGTCAGGTGGACTTGTGTCACGTGTAGGGAGGACAGGTTTGTATGGTAATGGAAGGTTATGTATGCATACACTCAGCTTTTGAGGCAACTTCTGTGATAATATAGGTACCCACACCCTCATGAGGAAGCGGTCCCTGCTTCCTCATGTGGAGGTGCCAAATAAATGTGACCACTTTCTTTTCTGAATACAGTGTTTATTTGTACCCATTTGAAACATATTTTTCACATTCTACTTCCTATTTAGTTACTTTGCTCATGTTGAATTCCCTCCCAGGGTAGAAGCTCAGTGCTTCTCCATCCTCCTTGCCCATCAGATGGTGGAGGGAATTGGATGGAGCACTGCCATTCACTCAGGCCAGGCTTGAATCTGCTGACAGGATGATGGATTCCTTTTTGTCTAGAGCCAATACAGGCCTAACAAAGGGTCAGGGCAATGCCAAAGCTGGGGGGTAGGTGTGGGGGAGGCTGACTGGAAGTAATTGCTTTTCTTGGCCTCATTTTCCAAAAGTAGCATCTTTCAACAATTTTTAAAAGGGGTAACATTTTACATGAAGGTTGTCACGATAATGATGAAAAGGGGTAAGCAATGAGGAAGCAAGGGTCAGTGAGCTCTGAGTGTCAGGGTGAGACATTGAGACCTTACAGCAGGATGCCATAGTGTGTCCCTTTTTATGTATCCTCTCCCCACCCCACCAACCATGGTGGTAGGCTGAGAACTCTCCTGTCCCTTAGCTTGCCTTTCTTGTGAAAACCTGGCTTTGTACCTGCACAAAGGCCAACCTGCTTTTCTCCATTTGCCCTCAAACCCTCCACTGTATACAGCTGAACTAAAACTATGGCCACAGGACCCTTCAGGGCATGCCCAAGCCTCTCTGACTCCGGTCTCTTTTTCTTTTTCTTTTTTTTTTTTAATTCTTTATTTTATT
>PVIA01008569.1:0-70311 GCA_004024845.1 Tonatia bakeri | reverse complement strand
AAAGTTTTTGCGTAATATATCTGAGATTTTCCTGCCTATGTTCTCCTCTAGTACTTTAATGGTGTCACAATTTATATTTAATTCTTTTATCCATCTTGAGTTTATTTTTGTGTAAGGTGTAAGTTGGTGTTCTAGTTTCATTTTTTTGCATGTTGCTGTTCAGTTCTCCCAGCACCATTTGTTGAAGAGGCTATTTTTCTCCATTTTATGTCGCTGCCTCCTTTATCAAATATCAATTGACTGTAGAAACTTGCATTTATTTCTGGGCTCTCTGTTCTGTTCCATTGGTCCGTGTGCCTGTTTTTATGCCAGTACCAGGCTGTTTTGATTACCGTGGCCTTGTAGTATAGTTTAGTGTCAGGTATTATGATCCCTCCTACTTTACTCTTGTTTTTCAATATTGCAGTAGATGTTCGGGTTCGTTTATGGTTCCATATAAATTTTTGAAGTGTTTGTTCTATGTCTGTGAAATAAGCCATTGGTATTTTAATAGGTATTGCGTTGAATGTGTAGATTGCTTTGGGTAGTATGGACATTTTAATGATATTAATTCTCCCAATCCGTGAACACAGTATATGTTTCCATTTGTTTGTGTCTTCCTTGATTTCTTTCCGCACTGGTATATAGTTTTGTGAATACAGGTCTTTTACCTCTTTGGTTAGGTTTATACCTAGATATTTTATTTTTCTCTTTGCTATTTCAAATGGGATTTTTTCCTTGATTTCTGCTTCTGCTGTTTCATTGGTGATGTACAGAAATGCCTTTGATTTCTGGATATTGACTTTGTATCCCACTATTTTGCCAAATTCATTTATTAGGTCAAACAGTTTTTTGGTAGAGTCTATAGGATTTTCTATGTACACTATCATGTCATCAGCAAACAATGACAGTTTTGTTTCCTCCTTTCCAATTTGGATGCCTTTTATTTCCTTTTCTTGTCTGATTGCTGTGGCTAAAACTTCCAATACTATGTTGAATAGAAGTGGTGAAAATGGAAAACCTTATCTTGTTCCTCATCTTAGTGGAAAATATTGTAATTTTTATCCATTGAGTATGAAGTTGGCTGCAGGTCTGTCATATATGACCTTCATTATGTTGAGGAATGTTCCCTCTATTCCCACTTTGCTGAGTGTTTTAATCATAAATGGGTGCTGTACCTTTTCAAATGCTTTTTCTGCATTTATTGATATGATCATGTGATTTTTGTCTCTGTTTTTTTTATGTGAAGTGTTACATTTACTGATATGCGAATATTGAGCCATCCTTGCATCCCTGGGATGAATCCCACTTGGTCATTCTGTGTGATATCTTTAATGTATTGCTGGATGCAATTTGCCAATATTTTGTTGAGCATTTTAGTGTCTGTTTCATCAGTGTTATTGGCGTGAAGTTTTCTTTCTTTGTTGTGTCTTTATCTGGTTTTGGGTTTAGGATGATGTTGGCTTCATAAAATGAGTTTGGGAGTCTTCCATCATTTTGATTTTTTTGAATAGTCTGTGAAGGACAGGGGTTAGCTCTTCCTTAAATGCTTTGTAAAATTCTCCTGTGAAACCATCTGGTCCAGGGCTTTTGTGTGTCGGGTGTTTTTTGATTACTGCTTCAATTTCATCTGCTGTTTCTGGTCTGTTCAGGCTTTCTCCTTCTTCTTCATTAAGTTTTGGAAGATTATACTTTTCTGGAATGTTGTCCATTTCACCTAGGTTTTCAAATTTCTTGGCATACAATTCTTAGTAGTAATTTCTTAAAATCTTTTGTATTTCTGTGGTGTCAGTTGTAATCTCTCCTCTTTCATTTCTGATTGTGTTTATTTGGGTACTCTCTTTCTTTCCTCATGAGACTGCTTAAAGGCTTGTCAATTTTATTTATCTTTTTGAAAAAACAGCTCCTGGATTGCTTGATCCTTAGAATTCTGTTTTTAGTTTTTATGTCATTTAGTTCTGCTCTGATCTTGGTTATTTCCTTCCTTCTACTTGCTCTGGGCTGTCCTTGTTTTTGTTCCTCTAGTTCTTGTAGGCGTAGGGTTAGTTTGTTAGTTTGAAATATTTCTATCTTTTTTAAGTAAGCCTGTATCTCTATGAACTTCCCTCTCCGGACTGCCTTCACTGCATCCCATAAATTTTAGGTTGTTGTGCGTTTATTTTTATTTGTTTCCAGAAACTTTTTGATTTCTTCCCTAATTTCATTCTTGATCTATTCATTGTTTAATAACCTGCTATTCAATCTCCATGATTTTGAATGTTTTAGGTTTTTTCACTTGGGGTTGGTTTCTGGTTTCAGGCCTTTGTGATCAGAGAAAATGCTTGGTATAATTTCAATTTTCTTGAAATTGTTGAGGCTTGTTTTGTGTCCTATCATGTGGCATATCTTTGAAAATGTTCCATGTGCATTTGAAAAGAATGTGTATTTAGCTTCTTTCGGATGACAGGTTCTATATACAGGTTAGTTAAGTTCATTTCATCTAGGGCATTGTTCAATGCCACAATATCTTTGTTCATATTTTGTTTGGGAGATCTATCCATATTTGACAGTGGGGTGTTAAAATCCCCCACTATAATTGTGTTGCTGTCAATATCTTTCCTTATGTCCTCTAAGATTTTCCTTATATATTTAAGTGCTCCTATGTTGGGTGCATACGTATTTGCAATGTTTATGTCTTCTTGATAGATTCTTTGCTTGAATATTATGTAGTGACCTTCTGGGTCTCTCTTTATGGCACTTTTTTTGAAGTCTAGTTTGTCTGATGTGAGTATTGCTACCCCAGCTTTTTTTTCCCTGTATGTTTCCTTGGAAAACTTGTTTCCAGCTCTTCACTTTCAGTCTGTGTAGGTCTTTTATCCTGAGTTGGTTCTCTTGTAGACAATATATGTGTGGGTCATGTTTTCTTATGCATTCCCATATGCTATGTCTTTTGATTGGAAAATTTAATCCATGTACATTTAAGATTATTATTGATAGGCACTTATTCATTGCCATTTTCATACCTGTGTTCCTCTCTGTCTCTTTTCCTTCCTTTCCTTAGATCAGTCCCTTTAGCATCTCTTGCAGAGCTGGTTTGGTGGAGGTGTATTCTTTTAGACTTCTTTTGTCTGGGAATATCTTTATTTGGCCTTCTATCTTGATTGATAGCCTTGCTGGGTAAAGTAGCCTTGGTTGCAGTCCTCTGGTTCTCATCATTTGGAACATTTCTTGCCATTCTCTTCTGGCTTGGAGTGTTTCCATTAAGAAGTAAGCTGCTAACCTTATTGGGGCTCCCTTGTATGTTATTTTCTGTTTTTCCCTTGCTGCCTTTAAGATTTTCTGTTTATTTTATATATTTTGCCATTTTAACTTGATGTGTCTTGAAGTGGGCCTCTTTGGGTTTCTCTTGATTGGGACTCTCTGTGCTTCCTGGATTTGTGTGGCTTTTTCTCTCTTCAATTTAGGGAAATTTTCCATCATTAGTTTTTCAAATAGGTTTTCTATCCCTTGCTCTTCTTCTTCTCCTTCTGGTATCCCTATTATATGAATGTTATTATGTTTCATATTGTCTTGCATTTCTCTTAACCCCTCTTCATTCTTTCTGAGCCTATTTTCCTTTTCTTGCTCTTTCTGGGTGTGTTTTTTTACTTTGTTTATTAGCTGGCTGATCTGATCTTCTGCTTCATCTAGCCTGCTTTTGATTACTTTTACTGTGCTCCTCAGTTCAGAAGTTGTATTCTTCATTTCCTCTTGGCCCTTGTTGATAGTTTCTATTTCTTTTTTCATGTTGATACAGTTTGTAGTGAGTTTATTGTAGTTTCTCTGTAATTTCTGGTAGCTCATTGTGAACTCATTGAACTTCCTGATAACCATTACTTTGAACTCAATATCTGATAGTTGAATTTCCTCTATTTCATTTAGCATTCTTTCTGAGGCTTCTTTCTTTCCTTTCATTTTGGGGTTGTTTCTTTTTCTTCCCATTGTTTGTCAGACTCTTCTTGTTAGCTTCAACTTACTAAATTGATCTGTTCCATCTCCCTGGGTTTATGGTGTGAACTTGTATGGTAGGATGCCTGTGAAATTCAGTGATGCAGTCTCCTTGATCTCCTGAGCTCACTAGTCTTAGGCTGACATTTAAATTTGCTCTGTGTTTGTCTTTGGGTTTTGATTGTTGATGGGTCTTTCTTTGGTGGGTCTTTCCCACCACGTGCTTAACTTAAAGTCACTCTGTCCACCACCTCTTATATTTTGTTCTGCTGGTGAGGGGAGGTTGTGTTGAAGCTGGTTCTTCTGAGTGTACAATGTTTTGAGGATTCTCTCTTGCTTTTGTTCAGTTGTTTATACTGGGTTGTTTCTCCTCTGTTTAGTTGTATTTCCAGATAGGTCCTGGATTGAGGTTAGTGTGGCTTCCACTCCCTCCTTCACCTTCTTCTGTTGTTCTCTGGCAGTGGTTGCTTTGTTGTTGGGTTTCCTCTTCCAGTGGGTATCCTGGTGTTCACCGATTCCACCTACTCTTTTTTGTGATCAGTTGGAGGGGGAAGGCAACATGGTTTAAGACAGCAAGAGAGTATTCTATGATATTTACAGTAGCAGCTGGTAGAGAAGAAATAGGAGATCCTTTTGCTATGTATAGTGTTAACCGTGATCTTCCACCCAACTAGCCACTTTTTAGAAAGAATGGAAAGAAGATAAGACTTTTGTTGGGGAGGGAAGGATTGTGAGTTGGATCTAGAAAGCAGTGAGGCTGTGGGAGGTCAGATTCTGAGGTAGGGTAAGAGTAAAGGATAGAAAATAGGTGTAGTGTGTGAGAGAATAGAGTTCACCACTACAGTAATAGAGTTCAGGAAACTGAGAAGTGAGCTAAGATCCGGGAGGAGTGTTGTGAAGTATTTACAATTGTATGAATCAGCTATTATTTACAATAATATTAGAGCAACAATCAAATGACAGAATATGTGTGATCTAGATAGTAAGAATAGGGAGTATAGGACCTTGAGTAGTGTGCTAAAGGAACACAAGTGAAGTGAAGGACAGTACATTAGCAATGCGCTATGAGAGAGCGCGAGAAACCTGTCAAATGATACAATATAACTAGCCAAGCAAAGAAGACTATATAGAAAGAAGAGGAATACAAAAATACTACTAAAATAAAAGACAAGAATAATGAAAAATAATAATAATATGAATATACAATAATTTGCATGTTCTCTATAATAGCAAAGTGAATTTTGTCTCACTGTCTCAACTGTTGGGATGCCCCCTCTTTGGGTCCAACTCTGCTCTTTTCACAGTTCCACATTTTTTTGTCTCACTTATGGGTATTTAAAAAATTAAAAATAAAAAATAAATACAAAGATATCAAAAAGCAGAAGAAGGGAAGAAGAAGAGGAAGAAGGAATTAAACAAGAAAAAGGAAAGAGAAAAAAGTTATTGAAAGATGGAACAGTAATAAAAATAAAAATAAAATAAAAGATTACTTAAAAAAAAACCCTCTTGTTGTTTTCAAACTGGCCAAACCAGTTTTTCTGGTCTTGCTGGCTGCAGCAGGCTGAGGGGGATTGATATGGCTTTTCTCCCTTCCAGATCTGCACTCAGCCAGTCTTGCAAGCACTGTCCCCAGAGCTAGCCTGAAGCCTGTCACTGGTGTCTTGTGTGTGGAATTCAGGTCTTTCTGAGAGCACTCTTTTCCCTGCGTTACTGCTGTGGGCTGGGGTGTGGCACTTGCGTACTTGGCCAGGCTGCCTCTGTCCCTTGGGTTTGGGTGCTCTTCCCAGTGCTATGGGGGTGCACAGGGCAATCCATGCAAACTTCCCTGTAACCTCGGGATCCTTGCCAGGCTGGGTGGGGAGGAGGCTGAGTGGCTGTTGTAGGAGAATTCCCCAGTTTTCTGTTTTGAGAAATTCCTCCTACTCAAGTGTGGTGGTCCAATTCTCGAGCCAGACCAGTGATTATCAGGGTCAGTGCATGTCACTGAGCGACTCTCTACTCTCCCAAGCTGGTGTCCACAGACTCCGCAGGTGATCACAGCCCCTGTGTGTTTGCCACTTTGTTCTTTATCCCCTCTCTGTGACTTCAAGCAACAAGGTCTCTCCCACTGCTATTTAAACCTTGATTGGTCAGGGAGGGAGGGAGCAGTTGACCCAGCTCTCTCCCAAGGACTCTGTGACAGACGTGGGGGTGGGTGCTGGGCCTGGGGCTGCAGCCACCCTGGTCCCTGAGCTGGTCCTTGGGACCTTATTGTCCTGAAGCATTCTCCTTATTGTCTGTTTTTTCAGTGTCCACTACAGTTTTTGATCTATTATTTTCATATATGCTGGGGTACTGTTGGCTGTTTGCTCTGTTTCTCTATAGATCAGCTAGGTTTTTCTCCCATGTGTAGGGAGAAGTGGAATCTGCTCCCTCATACCCCATCACCATCTTCCCTCTCTTTGCCCATTTTTTATTGTGTTGTTTGTCTTTCTAGAATGGACTCCTATAAATTTTTTCTGTATATTGGATATCAAACCCTTGTCTGAGGTATTATTGGCAAGTATGTTTTCCCATACAGTTGTTCTCTTTTCATTTGAATGCTGTTTTCTTTAGTCATGCAGAAGCTCTTTATTTCGATGATGTCCTATTTGTTTATTCTTTATGTCCCTTGCTCTAGGGGTCATATCTGTGAAAATATTGCTGCATGGAATATCTGAGATTTTCCTGCCTATGTTCTTCTGAAGGACTTTTATGGTGTCATAACTTATATTTAAGTCTTTTATCCACCCTGCATTTATTTTTGTGTATGGTGTAAGTTGGTGATTCAGTTTCATTTTTCTACATGTAGCTGTCCAGATTTCTGGAAACCATTTGTTGAAGAGGCTATTTTTACTACATTTTATGCTTCTGCCCATTTCTCAAATATTAATTGGCCATAGAGACTTGGGTTTATTTCTGGGCTCTCTATTCTGTTCTGTTGGTCTATGTGTCTGTTCTTATGCCAGTATCAGGCTGTTATGATTACAGTGGCCTTGTAATACAGTTTGATGTCATGTATAGTGATCCCTCCTACTTTGTTCTCCTTTCTAAAAATTGCTGCACCTATTTGGGGTCATTTATGGTTCTATATAAATTTTTGAAATGTTCTTCTATATCTGTGAAATATGTCATTGGTACTTCAGTAGGAATCTCATTGAATCTATAAATTGCTTTGGGTAGTGTGGACATTTTGATGATATTAATTCTTCCAATTCACGAACATGGTACACGCTTCCATTTGTTTGTGTCTTTCTTAATTTATTTCTTCAGTGTTTTGTAGTTTTCTGAGTACAGGTCTTTTACCTCCTTGGTTAGGTTTTTTCCAAAGTATTTTATTTTTCTTGTTGCTATATGAAATGGGATTTCCCCCCTTGATTTCTGTGTCTGATATTTCATGTTTATACAAATATGCCTTTGATTCTTGAATATTGATTTTCTGTCTCCTTATTTTGCCAAATTCATTCTATGTCTTTTGATTGGAACATTTAGTCCATTGACGTTTAAGGTTATTATTGATAGGTACTTACTCATTGCCATTTTACTTCCTTCATACCTGTGCTCCTCTCTTCTCACTCTTTTTTTTTTTTTTTCATTTTCTTAAAACAGACTCTATAGCATCTCTTGCAGGGCTGGTTTGGTGGAGGTGTATTTTTTGAGGCTTCTTTTGTCTGGGAATCTCCTTATTTCACCTTCCATTTTAATTGAGAGCCTTGGTGGATATAGTAGTCTTGGTTGCAGGCCTTTGTTTTTCATTATGTGGAATATTTGTTGCCTCTCTTCTGATTTGGAGAGTTTCCATTGAGAATTCAGCTGCTAGTCTTATCAGTGCTCCTTCATATGTTACTTCCTGTTTCTCTGTTGCTGCCTTTAAGATTCTCTCTTTGTCTTGTTATTTTGCCATTTTAATTATGATGTGCATTGAAGTGGGCCTCTTTGGGTTCCTCTTGAATAGGACTCACTGTGTTTCCTGGATTTGTGTGACATTTTCTCTAATCAAATCCAGGGAGTTTTCCATCATTATATTTTCTTTTTTTAATCAATAATTAGAATATTTTTCCCATTTTATTTTATTTCAAAAATTATTTTATTATTGTTCAATTACAGTTGTCTGCATTTCCCCCTCACCACAACCCCCCACCCCAGCCAAAACAACCTCTCTCCCTTGCTTCCATCCTCCCCTTTGGTTTTGTCCATGTGTCCTTTATAGTAGTTCCTGAAAACCCTTCCCCACATTGTTCTTTCCCCTCTCCACTGTGGCTGATGTTAGATTGTTCTTAATTTCAATGCTTCTGGGTATATTTTGCTTGCTTTTTTCTTTTGTCGATTATGTTGCAGTTAAAGGTGAGATGATATGGTATTTGTCCTTCACCACCTGGTTTATTTCACTTAACATAATGCTCTCCAGTTCCATCTATGCTATTACAAAGGGTAGGAGCTCCTTCTTTCTCCCTGCCATGTAGTATTCTATTGTGCAAATGTACCATAATTTTTGATCCATTCATTTACTGATGGGCAGTTACGTTGCTTCCAGCACTTGGCTATTGTAAATTGTGCTGCTATGAACATTGGGGTGCATAGGTTCTTATGGATTAGTGTTTCAGGGTTCTTAGGATATAACCCCAGCAATGGAATTGCCGGGTGAAAAGGCAGTTCCATTTTTAGTTTTCTGAAGAAATTCCATACTGTTTTCCACAGTGGCTGCACAAGTCTGCATTCCCACCAACAGTGCCCTAGAGTTCCTTTTTCTCCACAACCTCACCAGCACTTGTTGTTTATTGATTTGTTTATGATGGCCATTCTGACTGGTGTGTGGTAGTATCTCATTGTGGTTTTCATTTGCATGTCTTTGGTAACTAGTGATTTTGCTGATTGTTTCTTGTTCTTAAAACACTTTTAAATGGTACAAGAATAAGTATATATTGTAGTATCTGTTGTTATCCAGGTGGCCTTCTTTTTGTAATTCTAAACTGTTAAAATTTTGTTTATTGACTAATTTTTAGAGAACGGCAGTTGATATTCCATTATTTTGAGTAGGAAAAATAAAAATGCATTCTTTAACCACTGGAAATTGCTAATTTGTCATATATCATTACAACTGCTTCGCAAACCTATTTAAAAATCCAGCCCTAATTGATGTGGCTTAGCAGGTTGGGCATCATCTCACAAACCAGAAGGTCTCTGGTTCTATTCCTGGTCTGGGCACATGCCTGAGTTGTGGGCCAGGTCCCTTTTTGGGGTATGTGAGAGACAATCAATTGATGTTTCTCTTACACACATTGATGTTTCTTTTTCCTCTTTTCCTCCCTCCTTTGCCCTCTCTCTAAAAATAAATAAATAAAATTTTCAAAAATCCACCAGGTATTTCTACAAAATAGAAAATATTTGTAATCCTATAGGCTTATTTAATACTTGACAAACTTATTAGTAAGTGTGTTCATATGTAGTGAGCCATAATACTATCCACTGCTCAAGGTGTTATTCAGAATAGGTTACATTTTTCTTCCACATCACAGTGTACATGTATCTGTAAATAAACAACAAAATAATACATTAAGATGTGTATTACATGCTAATAATACTTAACAAAATAAAATAAACAGGATTGGTTTTCAAGAGGTTTCTTATGATTGAAAGCATGTTTGAGTGAGGTTTGGTGGTGACAAGGGGAAGCTAGAGGTTGTCATGTTTATTGTTTGGTGGTGGGAGGAGGTAAGGGACAAAGAGCTGTTGAAAAAAAATGAGTTAAAAAGGAATATCTGAGATACATCTGTGTCTTGATCTAAGGAACAAGGGTGAATCTCTGCTTCCTGGCAAGAGAGTTCAGAGGTGTTTGAATGGGGAACCATTGTCTGAAACTATACACTGGGAAGTGGAATGAAAAGCAGAATTCATGGTGGCATTGTGTTTGCATTCCCTTTACTTGGTTTTCTACAACTCTTGCTAACAGAATACTGCACTTGTGTGTTGAATGTGACAGTTTTGTTCATAACAACATAACAGTCAGTGGCACCAGGAAGATTTATTTTATGAGGATCTTAAATTTCTTGTAATTATTCATCATTATATTTGTGGTTCATATGTCTTGGGGACATGTGCATGACCAAACTTAAGACTCTTAGCCATTCAACTGTCTTAATTTGCTTTATCATTTACAACTTTTCTTGTAGTGCATGTACTTATTTAGACCTCTCATACTTTCCAATTTCCTTAAGTAGTTTCTCTACTTTATTAGAAAACCTTTTCCTGAAAGGAAATGTGGGGAAGAAGATATAAAACATAAAATGTTTAAACAATGTGATCTCTATTAGGAGAGTATCTGAGATACAATAGCAGCAAACCGTACCTTTTTTGCTTAGTAACATATGACTTAAACATCTTCTTGAATACAGTCTAGAACATTTGTGTAGTAGGCTTTGGTATTAAATTTTGTGTATATTATCAGATTGTTGTAGCAGATATTCAGACAGAGTTTAGGGAGTGAGGAGATCTGTGTTTAATTTTTAAAATATTTGACTTATTTATTTTTAGAAAGAGGGGAAGGGAGGTGGAGGAGAGGGAGAGAAATATCAACGTGAAAGAGAAACATCAATTTGTTGCTTTTTGCATGTGTCCTGACCAGGGGTAAAACCTGCAACCCAAGCATGTGCCTTGACCAAGAATTGAACTTGCAACCTTTCATTTGGGGACAATACCCAACCAACTGACCCACACCAGTCAGGTCTGTGATTTTAAGTGGAGCTTTCCTGGATGAACAATATTCTGATGTGGAAATGAGCCAACTATTACATCTATGCCACTGATCTTTACACAATATAAGAAAAGTGTTTTCTTAAGGCTTAAAATAATATTTTTCTAATATTGTAAGAAATCACTGTATTTTGCTGTGTATTATGTGCTTCCATGTATAATGTGCATCCACATTTTTGGCCCAAACTTCCAAGAAAATAGCTTTTGTTTTAATTTTTTAATTCAGATTTCATTTATCTATATTTAGAAATGAAACCCATTATCATATTCCAAGGTATTATTTTGCATACAGATATCATTATTGCCTTCTAGAGTTGCACTTTTAATGCATAAGCATAAATAAAAGAATTAAAAACATTTATATAGATGTGGAATCAGTGCTACCCAGGTGTAACATGCATTTTTATTTTTCCCTCAAAAATTTTGGCCAAAAATGTGTGCATTATACACAGCAAAATATGGTATCACTCGAGTGTGGATGAATGCACTACAGTTTTATGTATTCTATACTTCTATAAACTTTTTTTAAAGATTTTATTTATTTATTTTTAGAGAGGGAAGGGAGGGAGAGAGAGGGAGAGAGAGAAACATTAATGTGCGGTTGCTGCGGGCCATGGCCTGCAACCTAGGCATGTGCCCTGACTGGGAATCGAACCTGCAATGCTTTGATTCGCAGCCCGCGCTCAATCCATTGAGCTACACCAGCCAGGGCTTCTATAAACTTTTACTAAAATTCTTTCAGAAGTTAGGCAATGGATTGTTCATCATATAGATAGCAAGATGGCAAAAAAAAAAAATGACACTTAGGAAAGAACCAATGGATTTGATAAAAAAATTTTTAATTCCAGCACCCAGTCCCTCATATCTCTTCCATCTCTTCCAATGCCATAGCCACTGTACTGGCTTCAGCGACCTCAACTCTCACATGATACATTATTGGTGGACCTGGATCATTCACTAGCCTAAGGTCTGTCAGTCTCATTTTGGTCTAACACAAAGCCTGACACTGAATAGGCAGAAACAAACATCTGCTCAGGGACTGACTGATTGATTCCATCAAAATGGTAACCCATCTCATGGCATGAGACCTCTCAAACATAATGCAGTATTGTTATAAAATAGTGCAAACCAGTACTGCCTTCTTTGTTCATAGACTCCTTCCTCTTTTCAGGATATTTTCAAATAAAAGGAAAAGAGATTGTGTCATGTCAAGGTTGTAGTTTTCAGGCACGCTGAGCCCTTATTGATAATCCGGCTCCCATTTTATAGTCTGAAAAATTATTAGAAAAGTAATCAGGCCCAAATAGGGACCTAGATCTCCCAAAATGCTTGTGGAACTTCCTTTGGTAATTCTTCATGTTCTTTGAGAGGTAAGAAACACCCTGCTAAGAGACTTGAAAGCTTTGTGTGTGCTTATGAAAGAAAAACAAGGTGATTTGAAATGTTTAGAACAAAGGGTCTGTTTTCATGTAGTTAGTCCTTTCCTTGCATGTTTCAGGTTTGAAGTTACAGAACATTTCATTTCAAGAAAGGGACTCAACAGCTGGGTTATTTTCCATTAAAGTTACTGATGCCCTGGAATAGAAAGTCTTGATTGCTTGGAGCGTTGAATATAGAAAGAAGTAAAGGACACTTGAGAGTTGGCATGGGGCAGGCAAAGCCCTTTTATATCTTACAACTGCTAGAGTCAGTTTAGTTTGGTCAGTTGTATGTACAGGTGAGGTCCAAATTCCTGTCTCAGCATCACATACTACAGATCTACCAGTGTTTTATCTTTCGTGGTGTGATTTCATGTTTATTAAGTTGGTTACTCTACACAGTTCATTAAGGTAGATTTTAGACCCACTTAAAGATGAGAAAGCGCAGTTGCAGATGATGTATGATTTTCCCAAACTCACACAGTGGTTAATCAGTAGGGCTAGAATTTGGAACTGGTTTCTCCTGGGCTTGTTACTGTCAGGACACCAGTTTCAAGAGCTGTGTCTGGCTTGTGATTCCAAGGAGAAAACTCAAGAAGTATTTAGGAAGTACTTGCTGTGGGACATTACTGAGATAAATTATTTTCTTTAATAACACCTTAAATTTAGCAGCAGAGAACAATTACAAGAGGAGACTATACCAATTTGCCCTAAACACTTTTTATGAAGACATTATCTCTACCCCAAAATAGAGCACAGAACATTGGACAATCAAATGACAAGTATTTCCAAATGTTCTAATAGCTCTTACCTTTGCTTGCAGTCATCTAAAACTCTCCTACATTGCTGAAATTGATCCTTGGGGATCAATTGTTTTACTTGTCAGCAACTACACCAAAAACAATGAATTTGCCTAATTTGCCTTTAAGTTTGTTTCAGTGAAGAGTTATCTTATACAAAGGTGTGAGAAGAATTTTGAAAAAGTATACAGTTGTCAGAATTACTGAAGTTTTATTGTATGGAGCATTTGTACTACATTGTATTGACTTCATTCCTTGTGTCCACCACCTCTTGAGAGGGGTCTCTATACATTGTTGTATGACATATGATTTGGTTTGGTGTCTCTATCACTAGGTATCTAACTTTCCAGTCTTATCAATCCAGTGTCAGTGAAACTTATTCATACAACAAATATTTAGCACCTACTATATGGGAGGATCTGTTCTAGAATCTGAGGATGCAGCAGTGAACAAAAACTGTTATCTTCCTGGAGCTTATAATCAGTGGAGGATAAAAATAATAAATCAGTAGACCAGAGTAGGCTATATGGTAAGGAGGGCCAAGTGAAAATATTAATCAATGAGGGGGATATGGAACATACAATATTTTCAACACAATAGGAAGTGTTTTATGCCCCTCACCTAGAGGTAATGTCTGCTTTGATGTTTTTTTTACAATAGATAAAATTTTCCTTTATTCAAATGTCATAAAAATGAAATCATGTAATATATGCTCTCTTGGGCCTGTGCTCTTAAACTCAGCATAATGTCTCTGTGATTCATCACATCATGTGTATTTGTTGTTGAGGAGCATTTCATTCTATAGATACACCACAGTATGTTAGGTATTTTCCTTTAATGAACATTTATTACTGGTGTTTGGTTAGTACAAATAAAGCTGCAATGAACATTTTTTACAAGTCTGTTTGTGGACATATACTTTCATTTTTGATTACTAAACAGTTTATTTATTTTTAAGTATTTTTATTGGTTATGCTATTACAGTTTTCCCAATTTCCCCCATTTAATGCCCCTTCACCCTGCCCCCAAACCCTCCAGTACCTCCCTGCTTAGTTCATGTCCATGAGTTGTACATATAAGTTTGTTGAGTCCTTTGTTTCCTATACCATTTTTATGTCTACCCATTTATTTTATGCCTACTAATTATGCTTCTTCTTCCCTGTACCTTCCCCCTCATTCCTCCCTTCCCCCTCCCCACTGAAAACCCTCCATGTGATGTGTATTTCTCTGATTCTGTTCCTATTCTGGTTGTTTGCTTAGTTTTTGTTTTCATTGTATTCCTTTTCTTTTAGGTTCATTTGTTGATAGTTGTGAGTTTGTTGTCATTTTACTGTTCATTATTTTTATCTTTTTTTCTTAGATAAGTCCCTTTAACATTTCATATAATAAAGGTTTGGTGATGTTGAACTCCTTTAACTTGATCTTATCTGGGAAGCACTTTATCTGCCCTTCCATTCTAAATGAAAGCTTTGCTGCATAGAGTAATCTTGGATGTAGGTCCTTGCCTTTCATGTCTTGGAATACTTCTTTCCAGCCCCTTTTTGCCCAAAAGGTGTTTTTTTTTTTTAACAGCATATGGGCACTCCTTTGTAGGTAACTCTCTCCTTTCTTTTTGCTTCTTTTAAGATTCTCTCTTTATCTTTAATCTTGGGTGACTTAATGATGATGTGCCTTGGTGTGTCCCTCTTTGGGCCAAACTTCTTGGGGACTCTCTGGGATTCCTGGACTTCCTGGAAGCCTATTTCTTTTGCCAGATTGGGGAAGTTTTCCTTCATTATTTGTTCAAATAGGTTTTCAATTTCTTGCTGTTGTTCTTCTCCTTCTGGCACCCCTATAATTCAGATATTGGAATGTTTCAGGTTGTCCCAGAGGTTTGTAAGAATCTCTTCACTTCTTGTTTTTTCCTTCTGTTCCAGTTGGATGTTTATTTTTTCCTTTCATTCCGAATTGTTGGTTTGAGTCCTGGTTTCCTTCCTGTCACCTTTGGTTCCCTTAATATTTTGCTTTATTTCATTTTGGGTATCTTTAATTTGTTTTTTCATTTTTTGACCAAGCTCAGTCAGATCTGTGAGCATTTCGATTACCAGGGCTTTAAATTCTCCATCAGATAGGTTGGCTATCTCTTCATCACTTAGTTCTCTTTCTGAGATTTTGCTGTGTTCCTTCATTTGGGCCATATTTCTTTGTCTTGGCACACTTGATAAGTTGTAAGGGGGTGGGACCTTAGGTATTCACTCGGGCAGGGCAACCCTCTTTGCTGTGCTGTGGCACTGCCTGTGGGGGAGGGGCCAGAGAGGGAACAATGCAGCTTGCCTGCTTGTCTCTAGCACACTTTCCAACAGACTATCATGTGAGACTGGGAGTTTCTCCCACTGTGGCAACCACCATAGTCTACAGTCAGCTCTGAGTCTCAGTTTCCCCTTAAGTCAGTCCCACCCGTGCAGCCTGCAGCTTCACCATGGTCTGCCCATGCAGCACGCAGCCATGGTCCACTACCTCACTACAATTTTATCAGCCAGCATGCCTTACCAGTCTGGTTCTTCTGGTTCATTTTTTTCTTTTAATTCCTTGGTTGTCGGAGTTCCATGCAGTTTGATTTTCTGGTGTTTCTGGTTGTTTATTGATTTTAGATTGGTTGTTATCCTCCTTTTGGTTGTGCAAGGAAGTGAAGGCTTTCTACCTACACCTCCATCTTGGCTGGAACCCTTATGGAGAAGTGCCCCCTCTCTGCTCACTCTTGAGCAAAGAACTTCAGGCCAGTTTTTGGTTCAGGAGCTCACTTCACACCCCATAGGCATGAACTCAGGCTTCTCGACACCCTTGTTTGTTAAGTTGTATATTAAAATTGATTTTTCCTGGTGTACATTTCCATGGTTTTTAACACATGCTTAGATTTGTGTAATCGTGATTGTAGTAAAAATAAAGAACAGTTTCATCACCTGCCCCCAAAAGTTCCACGTGCTTTCCCTTTAGACTAGAGTCATCCTTATCACTCACAACCACTGATTTATTCTGCATTCCTATAGTTTTGTCTTTTTGAGAATGTCATAAAACCAGGGTCATGCAGTACACAATCTTTAGAGATTGGCTTCTTGCCCTCAGCGTTATTCTTTTGAGATTCATCTGGGTTGTTGTATGCATCAGTAGTTTTTTATTGCTTAGTTGAGTTTCATTGTATGATATGCCATAACTTATTTATTCACCTGTTGAGTAATATCAGGATTGTTGCTGGGTTTTGGCAGTATTTAATAAAGCTGTTATATAAACATCATGTACAAGATTTTGGTGAACATAAAGTTTTATTTTATTTCTCTAAGATATTGAATTACAGTTGCAATTTGCATTCCCCCAATGACTAAAGATGTTCAGGATCTTTTAATCATTTTAATATACAAACATTTTTGCCTACTTTAAACATTATGTTGTTTTCTTACTGAGTGTTGAGGATTTGTATATTCTGGGTATAAGTTCTTTGTCAGAGTGCTTTTTCTATTCTGTAGCTTCTTTTTTCATTCTCTTAGCAATATCTTTTTGTAGAACAAAAGTTTTTAATTTTGAAAAAGAGTAATTTTACCATTTTTTTCTTAGATGGATTGTGCTTTTGACACAATGTCTAAGAATTCATTGCCAATCTGAAGATCACATAGATTTTCTCCTATTTTTCTAAAACTCTTATTGTTCTAGGTTTACATTTATATCTGTGACCCATTTTGAACTCGTATTTATATAAAATGAGAGGTTTAGGTTGAAGTTCCTATTTTTTTTGACATACATATTTCTGAAACCGTTTCTTGAAATATAATCTTGTCCCTCTCCTACTCAAAAGCTTTCAGTGGCTTCCCCTTGCTTTTAGAATAAAATCCAAATTCCTTTTGTATGATCTGTAAAGCACACTTCTCTCATGCCTACCTCTCCCTCAATCCTCATTTTGTGCCATATTCCTTTTTATCTATTATTTTCCAGGTGCATTGGCATCCTCTCTTCTGTGAATTCTCAAAGCTCTTTTTCCAACATAGAACAGTAGCACATGCTTATATCCTGACCCTGAAATACTCTTCCACTGATGTCATGGAGTTGGCTTATAATGATCCCTAGGTCCACTCTTGGTTATCTTCCCATGACACCCTGCCTTCATCTGCTTTTGGTAATTTGTACACATATGTTACCTTTGGACTATTTGTTCATTGTCTGGATGCCCACAAAACTTCAAACTTTATGAGGCTGTGTTTTTAGTGTCCAGTACTGTGCTTGTCCCAATAAAACATACTTCCTAGTGCAGAGATGGACAAATGCACAAGAAATCATAATGAAGTCACCATTCTGTAAATGCAGTCTATGCTGTTTCACTGCACCTTTGTTCCTGTTTTCTGCCTAAAATGTCCTTCGCCTCTGTATTTTGTATGGTAACATCCTCCTCACCATTCAGAAACCAGTTTATTCCTCCTCCTCTTCAAATTTCTTCCTAGCATGTGGGTTGGAAAAGCTCTCTCCTTACTTTCTCCTTTCTTGTTGACATTCTCCACTTTGTCCTGAGATCACAAGGACAGGTTTATCACTTCTAGAAAATCTAAAGCTCCAAGAGGGAAGTATCCAAATTGCATTCAGCTTGTGTCTCCCCCAGTACAGAGAGTAGCTTATCTCAATCAATTAACTAGCTTTAGCCATGTGCTCACCTTGCCACTAGAAACTAAAGGGGTTAATTTGCAGGAAAATACATCAAATTTAAAGTCATAGCTCATATCTACACAGCCAGCACTTAGGATATCAGTGCCTTTATGTGCATCAAAGAAACAAAAATGTATTTTTCTTTTAGTATATGGTGGGACTTGACTAATTTGTATTGCTGTATTTCTCCAACTGGCTCAGAAATAGTCCTATGAAAGTGATAGAAGAAACACATAGAATGTCACCTTCAGGAAATTATTGAGAGAGTGGATTACAAGTTGGAAGGTTGAGATGCCAAATAAAACATGGGCTGTTTGGAAAAACCTTGCCATGAGCATATGTACCCAGGCCATGCCTTCTGCACACCCTGGCTGGTGTGGCTCAATGGATTGAGCACCAACCTGTGAACCAAAAGGTTGCCTGTTCAATTCTGGGTGAGGGTACATGTCTGGGTTGCAGGTCAGATCCCGTTGGTGTGTGAGAGAGACAACTGATGAATATTTCTTTCCCTCTTTTTCTCCCTCCCTCCCCCCTCTCCAAAAATAAATACATTCTTCTAAAAATATATTGGAAAAAAGAGAAATTTGCCTTGCTCTGTTTTGTGATGTGCAAATGTGTGCATTTCCTTCCTTTGAAGTGCCACGTCAGGGAAATCAATTTGACTGAACAATGATGAATTTTAATTCATAAAAAAGTTTCCTGACCACTTCACACTGAAAGAAATATTTGATAGTAGAGCTAACTATGAAAATAATGAAGTGTGCAACTAAATATGGTATGAGATGAATTATAAAAACACATCTGAGGTGGCACTTTTGTCCTTCAAAGGCTGTTCTCTTGGAGCAGGAGACATCCCCATGAAACTCCCTGTCCTCTGCTGGAAGCTTTGGTTTAACAGGCTTTTTAGTTAGTGGGAACAGAGCACTCTCTCTTTATATTTTACCCCATGGTGACGGTCTTAGTATAGCTTCTTGTATAATTTATGAATTTCTCATGGAAAGAATTTTTCACAAATATATGATGGGGAACTGTATAGCATTGACGGGCATTCTGCTTATGAATGTCTAGTCTTAGCTGGCATCCAGACTGGGATCCACACATGTTCCAGTGACTCACCAACCAACACTCTATGTTGCCTTCTGTACTTGTGAAGAGTGGGCAGATCACAGAAGACTAATCAGATTCTAAAGGTGATTTTTAAAAATTTGCTTAATATCTCTGCACTGTTCAGAAGATGCCAATGATAGCAATATTTTTTGAGATGATAAAACCTTGAAACAAATTTTAAGGTTAGTGTTTAATTTGTTTTCATTCTTTGAAATCAGGGCACTGCTTATCATAATTGCTTTCCCTTTGATATACAAGGGATATCAGATTAGGATTTCTCCATGTTCATGATTTGTATGTACTTTGTTGTTATAAATATTAGGTATTTCTTGTTTTTCAGTTCTAGTGAGGAAATACCACTGAATGCTGTTCATTGTTTTTCTTCTTTTGATATGTTTGTGGAAACTTGGTGTGACCCAAAAAGCAAATTAGAGTAGTTCAAACTGGCCCTTTGGAGAAAAGGATATTTGCTATGAAATGGATGGAGTGAGCCTTTGATGGAAATTTTCCCATATGGACTACATCCTTTGTAAAACATCAAAATATATGACAATTGACACATTTGAGTTTTATTCCTTTTTATTTGTGTATTAGTAATAATTGGATGCAAGTCTATTAACATATAACTAAGACAGATAGAGTTTTCTTAGCTATGGGATAAAAATACTTACCTACCAGATAATTTTTAAAGGGACCCCTTATTTTATTTTATTTTATTTTATTATTTTATCATATATATATATATATATATATATATATATATATATATATATATATATATATTTTTTTTTTTTTTTTTTTTTTTTTTTTTTTTTTTATATATATATATATATATATATATATATATATATATATATATATATTTTTTTTTTTTTATTTGTCCATCCTCACCGGAGGACATGCTTATTGAGTTTAGAGAGAGGGGAAAGGAGGGAGAGAGAAGGGGAGAGAAATATCCGCGTGACAGAAAAACATTGATCAGTTGTCTTGGGGACTGAACCCACAACCCAGGCATATGCCATAACTGGGAATTGAACCTGCAACCTTTCAGTTTACAGGACAACACTCCAAACAACTGAGTCACACCAACCAGAGAGGATTATGGACCCCCTATTTTAAATAATGGAAGCTGAATATTTAGAAAAAAATTTCATACTCTAATTCTAAAATCATCTGAACTATTCTGTATGATGTTTAGTTATATATCAGCTTAGGTATATAAACTTCAGATATATCAGTTATAGATCAGCCCACACAAAGAATATGATTTAAAAAAACACAAGAATATATGTCCATTCACCTTTAAAAGTAGCTATGAGGATGTGAAACACAGCATAGGGAATATAGTAAAAAATATTGTAATACTTATGTATGGTGCCAAGCTGGTACTGGACTTATGTCTAACCACTATGCTGTACACCTGAAAGTAACACAATATTGAATGTCAACTGTAATTGAAAAAATAAAAATAATTATTTATATCCATGACTTGAACAGGAAGAAGGGAAGATGCCATTGGTATGTTTGGCTTATAGACCTTAAGTCATCCTCTTATGGGCACCAATCCTCTTGGCCAAGGAGCAGTGAGTACTGCAATGATCAGAGTAGGGAATCTGTGGGGGAAGAGCCAAGTATTCCCCAAGTCATCTGATTTCACTTTCTGCTCACCTCTCAACCCTTGTGTTTATGTGTGTATGCACATACATGCACACATGCCCCAAATTTCCCTGTATCCTTGTGGCCTGGGAGTAATGTGTCAGAAAATAAATACTCTTTCTGCTAGAATATACACTTAAAAACTGACAGGGCCTTCACTATAGGATAGTCATTGGTATACATTACTCTACTGGAGAAGGCTGGTAGATTCAAATAGCACACTGCTTCCATTCAGAATATCTGAATGAAATATCATACTGTGCCCCCCATTAAAAAAAAAAAACTTTTTGACACTAAAAATGAATATTGCTTGAAGCACTCAGAAAATGTTTCCATGTTCATGTGCTAAAATGTTTTTTTTTTTTAAGGTGGGGGGTTGTGGTCTCTTTGTTAATAGGAGACTATGATCTCAACAACTTCAGGCCCATCAAGATCTTTCCTGGGTGAAAATAGACTGGGCTTCTCTGGTGGGATTCTGAGTTTTCATTGACTCCCATAGTCACTTGGGGAAAGTGACTCTTCAACCTGCTTGGATTTTTTCAGATCTTGATCTGTATCTTTATTTATAGTCTTTCATTTGTGAGAAGTCATGATCAACTTCAAGTGAATTCACCAAAAACAAATTTTAAAAGTTTTCTGCCAGCCCTGGCTGGCATAGCTCAGTGGATTCAGTGCGGGCTGTGAACCAAAGCATCACAGGTTCGATTCCCAGTCAGGGCACATACCTGGGTTGCAGGCCATGGCCCCGAGCAACCTCACATTGATGTCTCTCTCTCTCTCTCTCTCTCTCTCTCTCTCTCTCTCTCTCTCTCTCTCTCCTCTCTTTCTCCCTCCCTCCCTTCCCTCTCTAAAAAATAAATAAATAAAATCTTTAAAAAAAGTTTTCTGCCAAATGATCAATTTGTCCAGTGGCCAAATTGCCAAAAATCAATTAATCCAAAACCAGCTCATTGAAATGAACAATTAAAAAAATTTACCCACATTGCCCTGGCTGGTGTCTTTCAGTGGATTGAGTGCCCACCTACTAACCAAAGGGTTGCAGTCTGGAGCACATGCCTGGGTTGCAGTCCAGGTCCCCTATCCCCAGTAAGGGGTATGTGAGAGGCAACCACACATTGATGTTTCTCTCCCTCTTTTTATCCATTCCTTCCCCTCTCTAAAAATAAATTAATTAAAATTAAAAAATTTACTCACATTTATTAATTCATCAAAAAACATGTCTTAAGAAATACTCTTCTTGAGTATAGTAAATGTTTTAGGCATTATAAGCTACATAAGGTCTCTATAACATATTCATTGCTTGACAACCTTTTATAAAACAAAATCATTCTTCATACAAAAATAGCCTGCTGCCAATTTTAGCTCAGAGGGTATAGGTTGGATCCCTTATATATTCAAATAATTTCTGTCTTTTAATATGAATAATGTCATTCTTAACTATATACAAGTACTAATTCTTGAATATAGACAATGGATATATTTTTCTGTCAAGCATTTTAAGGCATGTCAATTTGCTAAAAGCTGAAAGTCACAGAATATGTTTAGAAGATTTTGTTTATTTATTTTTTGAGAAAGGGGAAGGGAAGGAAAAAGAGGAGAGAAACATCAATATGTGGTTGCTTCTTGTGTACCCCGCACTGGGGACCTGGCCTACAACCCAGGCATGTGCCCTGATTGGGAATCAAACAGGCGACCCTTTGGTTCACAGGCTGGTACTCAATCCACTGAGCCACACCAACCAGGGTAAAGTCACAGAATGTTTTAATGTTCTTATTAATAGCAACAGTATTCTAGGATTTCGCATGGATTTGTTTAGGTTACAATAACGTAGTTAATATTAATTCTTTAAAAATTAATTTCTTTGAATTTGGTGCACTATAGCTTTTCATAGTATTCTTTTGTAGTTCTTTGTATTTCTGTGATGTCCATTGTAACTTTCCTCCTTCATTTCTGATTTTATTTGAGTCTTTTCTCTTTTTTCCTTAGTGAGGTTAGCTGGAGGTTTGTCAATTTTATTAATCTTTTCAGAGAATTAGCTCTTTCTGGCATTATTTTTTCCTACTGTCTTTTTGTTCTCTATTTTGTTTAATTTTGCACTAAGTTTTATTATGTCTTTCCTTCTACTAACTTTGGTCTTCTTTTGTTCTTTTTCTAGTTCTTTAAAGGGAAATGTTGTTTACTTGAAGTTTTTGTTTGTTTGTTTGTTTCTTGAGGTTTTCCTGTAATGCTGTAAACTTCCCTCTTATTAATGCTTTTGCTGCATCCCCCAAATTTTGGTTATGTCATCATGTTGTCATTCTCATTCATCATGTGTCATCTCATTTGTCTCTATGTATCTTTTTATTTATTTAAAAATATTTTACTTATTTATTTTTAGAGAAAGGAAGGGAGGGAGAAAGGGAGGGAAGGATACATCAATGTGTGGTTGCCTCTCGAGTACCCCCTACTGGGGACCTGGCGCACAACCCAGGCATGTGCCCTGACTGGGAATAGAACTGGAGACCTTTTAGTTTGCTGTCTGGTGTTCAATCCACTGAGCCACACAAGCCAGGTCTATGTTTCTTTTGATTTCTTATTTCTTCTTTGACACAGACATTGCTTAATATCATGTTTTTTAATCTCTACATATTTGTGTATTTTCCCATTTTCTTTTTTCAGTTGACTTCCAATTTCAAAGTATTGTGGTCAAAGAATATGTTTGTTATGATTTGAGTCTTCTTAAATTTTTGAGACAGTTTAACATATGGTTTATCCTTGAGAATGTTTCTTGTGCACTAGAGAAGAATGTATAGTCTAGTGTTCTGGAATAAAAAGCACTGTAAAAATCAGTTCTTCCCATTTGGTCTAATGTGTCATTTAAGGCTGGTATTTCCTTATTGATTTTCTGTTTGGATGATCTATCCATCACTGTCAATGGGGTTTTTAGGTTCAATACTATAATTACTTTTTTTTTTAAATCACTCAATGTTCTCAATGTCTTTATTTTATTTTATTTTTTTAAAGATTTTATTTATTTATTTTTAGAGAGGGAAGGGAGAGGGAGAGAGAGAGAGAAGCATCAATGTGCGGTTGCTGGGGGATATGGCCTGCAACCTAGGCATGTGCCCTGACTGGGAATTGAACCTGCGATGCCTGGTTCGCAGCCCGCGCTCAATCCACTGAGCTACGCCAGCCAGGGCTATAATTACATTTTTGTCAGTTTGTCCCTTTGTTTCTTCTAGTGGTTGCTTTATATATTTTGGCGCTCCCAGTTTGGGTAAATATATATTAATGTGTTACATCTTCTCAATGTATTGTATTCTTTATCATTATAAAATGTCCATCTTTGTCTCTTATTATATTTTTATCTTTAAATCTATTTTGTCATGTATAAGTATGACTATACCTGCTTTTCTCAGAATACTGTTTACTTGGAGTATCATTTTCCACTCCTTTGCTTTAAGTTTATGTTTGACCTTACAGGTGAGATGTGTCTCCTAAAGGTATCATATATTTGAATTTTTTTAAAGATTTTATTTATTTATTTTTTTAGAGAGGGGAGAGGGGGAGAGAGAGAGAAACATCAATGTGTGGTTGCTGGGGGACACGGCCTGCAACCTAGGCATGTGCCCTGACTGGGAATCGAACCTGCGATGCCTGGTTTGCAGCCCGCGCTCAATCCACTGAGCTATGCCAGTCAGGGCTATTTGAATTTTTTTTAATCCACCCTGCTACTCTGCCTTTTAATTGGTGAGTTTAGTCCATTTACATTTAGGATAAGTATTGATACATGAGGATTTCCTATAGCCATTTTATCTTTTGTTTTCTGGTAGTTTTGTGTCTCCATTGTGTGTGTGTTTTTTTTTACTTGTGTTTCTGTTTGTTATTTGGGTTTGGTGATATTTTAATTTTTTCCTCCTTTTTTATGTTATGTGTCTCAGTTTTAGTTTTGCTTGTGATTACCATTAGGTATGTAAAATAAAGCTTCATATATACAATTGTCCTTCTTCCAATTGCATCTTATCTCCATTCACCTGTGGAAGTTCAGTTCTTTTGTTTTTATTGTCATGAATGATCCTTTTTTTATTCTCTATGTTCATTTCCAAATTGTAGCAGCTATGATATGATTTTTGAAAAATATTTTTATTTACTTTAACTTTTGTGGTATGTTTAATAGTGTTCAGTGCCTTATTATGAACAAGGATTGTAATTTTCTGCTTCTGTTTATCTGTCAGTAATCTCACTCATAGTTTTGTATTCAAATGTCTTTGTTTTTCAGGTGGAAGAGCACCTTTCAGCATTTTTTTGTAATGAAGGTCTTGTGGTGGTAAATTCCCTCAGATTCTGTATGTCTTGGAAAGCCTTTATTTCTTCTTCATAGCTAAAGGATAACTTCTCTGGATACATTATACTTGGCTGGTGATTTCTCTCTTTCAATAATTTGAATATTTGATTCCACTTTTTTCCTAGCTTGTAGAATTTCTGCTGAAAAATCTGATGATAATCTAATACGGTTTCTTTTACAAATTATTGTCTTCTCTGGCTTCCTTGAGAGTTCTCTCTTTATCATTAAATTGCTGACGATTTTAATATAATGTGCCTTGGGGAAGGCCTTTTTGGATTGAGATCATTAGGTGTTCTGTCAGCTTCTTGGATTGAGGATCCATTTTCTTTCCATAGGTTTGGGAAGTTCTCATCAATTATTTGAATAGGCTCTCTGTTCCCTTCTGCTCTTCTCCTTCTGGTGCACCTGTTATTCTTATTTTGCTCTTTTTAGTGGAATCAGATAGTTCTCATAGAGTTTTTTTTTTTAATTCTCAGTTTTCCCTATCTTCCACCTTAGTTATTTCTAGATTTCTATCTTCTGTATCACTAATTCTTTCCTCTATCTGGTCTTCTGTGTTTCTTAAGCTCACTAGTTCATTCTGTATTTCATTTACTTAGTTCTTCAGCTTCAGAATTTGTTTGTTTCTTTCTTTATAGTTTTGATCTCTTTGGTGAATTACTCCTTTTGTTCATTGATTTTATTTCTGAGTTCGCTGAACCACTTTTCTGAGTTTTCTTGTATCTTGTTAAACAGTTTTTTAAAACTGCAGTCTTGAATTCTGTCATTTAAATCACAGTTTTCCATGTCTTTAACTTTTTTCTCTGGTGATTTTTCATTTTCATCCTGAATTCCCTTGTTACTTTGGTTATTCATTGTACTTGATGGATTACTTCTCTGCCCAGGCATTTGTGGGAATAAAATCTTTTAAAAAGTATTTTACACTTCACCTTTGGGAACACTGACATGTAGAGATCTTTCTTTTGTTTTCCAGCAGATGGTGTTGAAGCCCAAATTTTTATTTTCTCTTCCTTTTACTACTGGGATTTCTAGTATCTCTGTGGGACAAGGTCACATCAACTGTGGAAAGTGTCCCATGTTACCCAGTAGTCTTGAACTCTGGGCACCATGCCTGTAGATTGGAAATGTGGGCTATGGTCCTCATGGCCTGTGTGCTCCTAGCACTGTATTCCTATAACCAGAAGCTGGCAGAGGCAATTTGTCTGAGCTGTCCCAGCTGCCTCCAACAGGCTGTACAGTGATGGGTGGGTGAGGAACAGGCAGGGAGGAAGTGGGTTCACACATCTATGCGGTCTTTTTAGTGGATTTAGGGACAATGAGTACAAACCCTTACACTGGAATTTTTTTTTCAGTCCTTTGTGCTCTGCTGAGTGATGATTTTACTGCCGGGATATGGGGTGGGATGATTCTCACATATAAAGAAACCTTTGTCTGGTGCTGGTAGGCTATGGATTGCTGTAACTTTTTGCACCACTTCTCTGCCCATGACACTGGGCTCAGCCTCGATGTGGGCAGGCCACAGAGGCCTGATTGCTCTTTCTGCCCCTCCAATTTGCCCAGTGGGGGATGCATACCAACCTTCATTGCTATCATGTTTGCTGGGCCCATGTTAAGTGCTCGCCTGCCTATAACTTTTATCTTTGTCCTTCCTCCCATCCCATCTCCCATCTTCACTCTAATATGTCCACCTTCAGATGTCTCAATGTGTGTATCTCTCAGACATGTTTGTGTGTTGAGAAGCTCTTTGTTGAATTGTAGCTTTCCAACTTGTAACTTCAAGGGAATAGACCTGGGCATCCTCTCTTACCACCATGCTGCTGACATTACTATCAGAAACAGGGTTTTAGTAAATCAGTATATTTGACCACTTTTTTATAGCAGAAAGGAGAGAGCAGATTTATTAAGTGATAGTACACTCCGCAGAACATGGGAGCAGGCCAACTCCGAGGAGAGACTGACCTGAGGGGCTGGAGGGATTATATTCTTATAGGGCGGATCCTTCCTGGCTAGTTTTGGCAGGCTTTTATTGCACATGTGCAAGTACATAGTTGTATTATATTTGACCACTTTTTATAAATGGACCCTATAGATATAAGAACATCCAAACTTACAGAAAAGTTTTATAAAAATTTCTTCAAGCCAAACACAGGAAGGAAGGAACATATGCCTGGAAGGAATAGCTCAACCGACTGAGGAAATGGCCCTAAGAATGGCAGTTTACAGCTTTTATTTATGTGTTTGGAATTAAGAAAAATGTAAGGAAGTTTATTTTTTTAATATATTTCATTGATTATGTTATTATAGTTGTGCCAATTTTCTACCCTTTTGCTCCCCTCAGCCCAGGACCTCTCATTCCCTCCAGCACTCCCCAATCCTTAGATCATTGGATCATGCTTATAAGTTCTTTGGCCACTCCATTTTCTTCACTGTTGTTAACATCCCTCTGTCTATTCTGTACGTACCAATTTCTATTTCTTAATCCCTGTACCTTTTCCCCCATTCTCCTCCTTCCCCCCACAACTGATAACCCTCCAAATGATCTCCATATCTATGATTCTGTTTCTGTTCTGCCTGTTTGCTTAGTTTGTTTTTTAGATTAAATTGTTGATTATTGCGAATTTGTTGCCATTTTACTGTTCATCATTTTGAGTTTCTTTTTCTTAAATAAGTCCTTTTAACATTTCATATAATAATGGCTTGGTGATGACAAACTCCTTTAGCTTTACCTTGTTTGGAGCACTTTGTGTCCATCTTGTTTGGGACTCTCTGTGCTTCCTGGACTTGTATCTATATCCTTCACCAAATTAGAGAAGTTTTCTTTATTTATTTTTTCAAATAAGTTTATAGTTTCTTGCTCTTCCTTTTCTCCTTCTGGCATCTCGATGATTCAAATGTTGGTATATTTGAAGTTGTCCCACAGGCTCCTTAACTTATCTTTGTTTCATTAAGTTATTTTTTCTTCTTGTTATTCTGATTGAATGCTTTTTCCTTCCTTGTGTTCCAAGTCATTGATTTGATTCACGGGCTCATCTCCTCCACTGTTAGTTCCCTGTAGATTTTTCTTTATTTCACTAAATGCAACCTTCATTTCTTCCTGTGTCTTTTTTTATGTTGTTGAAGTACCCAGTGAGTTTCTGGAGCATGTTGATGACCAGTGTTTGAACTGTGCATGTGATAGATTGCTTATCTCCATGTCATTGAGGTATTTTTTGGAGTTTTGTTCTGTTCTATCATTGGGGCCATATTTCTTCATCATCTTATTTTGGGAGCCTCCCTGTGTTTGTTTCTGTGTATTAGGTAGTGCTACTTTGACTCCCTGTCTTAGTGCACCTGTTAAGTTTTATGAGGCAAAGCCGTAGGTAATCCCCAGGGGAGAGCAACCTGTGTCACTATTCTGTCACTCTGTGTGGTAGAGGGCTCACAGATGGGACAGTGCTGCTGCCTGGCCTCTGGAGTTTTGTTTGGGAGGAAGCTCTCTCCACACTCGTACTTTACTTTCTCCCCATATCCCACTGATGCCCTTCCAGCTGTTGCCCCGGTGTTGAATCTGAGAGAGAGTGGGTCTTTGTGAGTCTTAAGTCCATAATAAGCTCTTTGAGAGGACACAGTTTCTCCCACTGCCTCAACCCCCACTGATTTTTACAGCCAGAAGTTATGGAGACTTATCTGGTTAGCAGTGAGAATCAGACTAAGTGGTCAGGACTGGGGCTGGGATCCCTTGCTGGGATCTCTGCCATTTTTTTATCCACCACACATGGATTTGGGACCTCCTGATCCCAACTCTGTGCCTCTCTGCACCACTCTGAGTCTTCATGCCTCTTCACATCTCTGCCCCTCCTACCAGTCTGGATGAATGAGGCTCCTTTAAATCCTTGGTTGTCAGACTTGCACACAGCTCTATTTTCTGGCAATTCTGGGTGAAATATGTTTCACAGTCTAGTTGTATTTTTTGCTATATTTTTTCATGGAGGCAAGGTATGTTTACTTATGCCTCCATCTTGACTGGAAGTCTTATGTTTTTAAAGCTCACATCGCAATGTCAAAAAGAGGCATTGAGACCTTCAGAAAACTTCAGTCTAATGAAGATTCACACGGTTTATTTTATAGATATGTTAAAGAACAACTTTCACTGTGGGTAATCAGCACCTCAGAAATTAATGATGTTATATATTAATAAAAATAGATATATTTTTAAAATATGAACCTTACTTTATTGTAGCTATAGAAAGTTTTGATTCAAATGGCAAGTGAGATGTGCTTACCATCTCTTTTTTTTACCCATTTATAGGAGTGATCTAGGCCAAAGAATAAGTTCTGAAATGGAATCCCTGCCTGGTGGATCTACTGCTTCTGCCTCATATGTATGTACATTGACAGCCAAAGACTGAAAGCTGAGACCCTTATTCCCATAATGTTGATTCTTTTAAAAACTATTTTATGTATTTATTTTTAGAGAAGGGAAGGGAGGGAGGGAGAGAAACATCAATGTGTGGTTGCCTCTCACATGCCTCCTACTCGGGACCTGGCCCACAACCCAGTCATGTGCCCTAGACTTGGAATCAAACTGGCAACCCTTTGGTTCACAGGCTGGCAATCAATCCACTGAGCCACACCAGCCAGGGCCATAATGTTGATTTTTTACTCAATGTGTGTTGTCAATGTGGGGAAGAAAAATAATTTTTCTTCTACCCTTCTAGGTTCTTGGCTAAGATTTCTCTCTAATAAAAAGGTATATTAACTGAAGATAAATGATCAAAAGTTTAATAACAGGATGCCTCATGTATACATGGGAGATACCCACAAAAAAACTAAAACTAAGTAACTCCTTGAAATATCCTAAGCCATCACCTTAAATATCATCTTCAGCTAAAGACAAAAGGTGTTGGGAGGGGTGGTTGGGAGAAGGCCAATTATGGGAGGTTACCAGAGAAAGCACAGTGAACAAAGGTAAGGTTGTTATGCATATTTAACTCCTTGCCTTCTGTATTAATGAGGTTTTTTAGAGATTTTGTAATCCTTTTCTTCCTGGTACAGAGCAGGTGACACCCTTACAAATGGATATTTTCCTTATAAATGTAAGTGTTTCTTATAAGTGGTTAACTTTTACTTAGTTTTCAGAGCTTCACTTGTGCCTGCTGTTTCTTATAAATACCAGCTTAAAATAATATGCCAGAGTGGCATATTTTGGGCTGACAAAATTCTGCTTCTCTTAACCAACATATAAAAGTTTTACTTTCAAGAAATATCCGAGCCTTGGCTGGTATACCTCAGTTGTTGGAGTGTCATTCAGTAGCTGAAGGTTCCATTCCTGGTCAGGGCACATACCCAGGTTGTGAGTTCATCCTAGTCTAGGCATGGGCACATGCGTCCCCCAGTCTGCACGCCTCTGATCCCTGGTCACTGCACAGATCCCCAGTCTGGGTGCATATGAAGGGAACTAGTCCATGCTTCTCTTGCATCAGTGTTTCTCTCTTTCCCTTCCTCCCTCTTTCTCTAAAAAGTTAAATGAAAAATGTCCTTGAGCGAGCATTAAAAAAATATCTTATATGGGTATGAGGAAGTCACCAGCCAGCAGTAACCATGAGTGCTGCAGATGCTCAAGATATGAGAAAAATACACATGGACTACTGAGTCCTGTGGAGGAATAGGAATGGAATGACCACTCTCTCAAGGGGGGAGCACCATGCCTTCCTGTCCAAGCAGACTTTTATTAATAATACAGATACAGTTTGCTGATTACAGTCTGGCAAGGAAGATCAAACAAGTAGGTAACTTTCAAAGAGCTGAAAGGGCTCATGCTGAGTTTGGGGTTTTATCACCTAAAAACTGCAAGACTTAAAAGACTAGTTTCGTTTCCTTCCCATGCCTTCATATTCTAATTCAAGAGCATCCTCAGCAAGCAGGTTTCACAGGATTTTGCATATTCCCTGCCTCAGGTCTAATTACCCCGGGGGGGTCCACTGACTCTGGTTTGGACTGCACCACCCCTTGTTATTTCCGAGGTCTGAGTCGGGCAAAGGAGACAAAGGTAGCCGGAAGATTTGGGTTTCTCACAGATAGAATAAGGACTCAGGCTTTGTCAAAGCCGAGGGGGCGGGAGTCAATCACCCCCTCTTTTCCATAGCCCCTGAGTCTTTTCCCTGAGGGCCTTCCCATGTGACCATGCCTGTCCTAGGTCCATTCTCCTCTGTGGAATGTTACCCGTCATTGGCTAACCGAGCAAGCAGTGGGGGCCAGACATGGAGCAGAGAGACAGACTTGTCTCCTTAATGTCTCCTGGTTGGAGATCTCTAACTCAGCCTTAGCTATGGGGGGGTGCAGCTTCCTGAAACCAGGCAGGGCAGACCCCAACACCTCCCCCTTTTTGTATTTAAAACCAAATGTTGTTGTTAAGCCTGTGAAACCTACTACTTCCTGTTTTAGAATGCAAATCACAAGAAGAACAACATCTATATACATCATAAGGCACAAGTGAAGATTAAAATAAAAGGGGAACCCAGGAGTTGCCAAGACCCAGGCTCCTAAATTCAGTCTAAGAAAAAACATTACAAATACAAGGGAATAACAAGAGTAACAGGTCTGCTTATGTTTCAATCTTTGGGAGAATTAGCATAGACTCCAGGAAGGGCAAATCATGAGGCAGCCTGAGTATAATGCAGGCCTGATTTCCTACGGGAGGACTTCTTTATAGGTGTGGTTCTGCTCACTGACTCATCCCCCACTGGGTTCTTCCATGAGTGTTGAGTTACATTTCCACATCTGGCAGAGTGGTTTTTCATATCTCCTCCCTTGTTCTTAGCTAGGACTGCTGTAGGTCTCATAAAGGTTGCTACTTGCTGGTCTCTTATACAACCCTGGGAAAACAATTTGCAAATACATCAAAGTACACAAAGCATTATTATAATCAGTAAACAACCAGTGGCTCCCAAAACCCAAATTCTCAAATTAAGTCCATCAAACCATGTTCTGGGGTTCAGCCTATTAATATTTTCATTAAGGGCCTAAAAAACCTTCTGTTTGGTTAAATGTTGAATGTCCTGCAGCTGCTGATGTAGCTTTAGCTGCGATTTATCAATTTGTCCCTTTAAGTTGATAGAAAAAGCCCCTCTTAGGCGATGCTGAATATCACTGTAAATATGCTGGCTAGAATTCCATTGGGGCAATGTGATGCACAGCCTGGAGAATCCAGGGTCACAGGTCAGGTGTTGACAGGTCACTAGTGCCTCCTGATGCTCACTGATCCAGACAAGTGCTGACTTGACTGCGGAAAGATGAGTCAGGATCTCTTGATCAATCTGGGCCTGTTGGATCATTTCTAAAGTAGTATTGGTTTAGAGAACATCAATAGTATGAGTGGTTTGAACTGAGTCAATGAGGGCAGCGGTTGCCATGGCAGCAGTAGCTGCGACAATTATAGCAGAAACAATGAATACAATTAGGGTGCCGATGAGCCTTTGGACTCATAAGGACAGTGCGTTGTTAAGCGCTATTATGTCATTTGGATCCTCCCATTCTCTGGCTGTATTAACTGGCACCCACACCTGAGTTTGCCTTCTAATTATATAAACTGTAGTGAGGTTTAGCTGAGTAATATTAAGGTGGGTAAGGCAACTGTCATATGTAGAACCTTCAGGGACAGGGGCAGGCAGAGAATAAATTCTTGCTGATTCATTATAAAAGACCTGGGCTATCCCTGGGGTTGCTAAAAACAAATAGGGGTGAGAGGTACAAACCATGACCCAATCTTGTTCTGGAGTGTCAACCTGGTACCAACATCCCAGTGCTCTTCTAGAGTCACAACCAACTTTTATATACAGATGTTTTCTAGTAATAAAAGGAAAGCCCATTTTCTAAGAATTATAATGCCATGGGCTAGTGTGGTTGGGAGAAACAATTCTAATAATAGGTGCCCCGGTACTGGGCCCTCCCACCACATATTAGTATATAGTTTTTGAGGCTGAGCAAGAACTGTTGTTGTGCCAGGCTTAGCTAAAATTCTCCAGTTAGCTCCCCAATTCTCTATCATAAAAGGACTTTGGGGGAGAAAAGCAACAGTGGTATTTGGTCCTCTACATAAAGACCAAAAGACTGAATCTCTATGGCTATTGTCTAAGGTACAAGGAGGAACTGGAGGGGGATTAGAAGTATGGTAAACCCCCTCATGGGTATGTAGACCAACCGTGACAATCATGGAAAGATGATAGTAATTGCTGCATTGCTCTTTGCTCACAGCGTAAAGTTGTTCCTTTAAAGGAAAGCATAAGGTGTTAAGAAGAACAGAGAAACAAGCCGATAAATGTTCAGAGATACAAACAGTATCTTTAGGTACCAGTAACCAGTGCTTGTTCTCTTTTAGTGGGCCATCAGGGGGCATCCACACTCCTCCAGTCCACTATCGTTAGTGGAAAAAGGAGGCTCAACATTCCACCAGATATGCAGCTTAAACACTGGTGGATCAATAATGTGGCCCCAATAGATATAAGAGGAATTATCTTTAGCAGCTAGGCCCTGCCCCCTTAGGCAGAGTATAATAGTAAAAGCAAAAAATTCTGGTTGATTTGGCTGACAGTACTGCTAAGTAAGCAATAAACCTGTTGTCTGGGGTGTCTTCCACCCTCGTCTCATTGAGAGTTTTCTCGGCCCGAGCATTAAGAGGTTCAATGTCTCCCCAAGTAATGGGGGCACACCCACTGGGAACACTACAGGGCATTGGGGGTGGTTGGCTGCTGCAGGAGGCATCCAAGCCTCAGCCCCTGTCCTTGGGGGAGGCCCTGTCCTCCTCTTGTGGTGGCCCGGTGTGTGATGCCGTGGGTGTCTGGTGTCCTTTTCATTGTTCGGTGTTGGCTGAGCCTTCTGATTCTCCAGATGAATGGTTCTTGCCTCCAGATAGCGGAGCTTGTTGTCTGTCACGAGTTCCATCTGGGACACCTTTCTCAATAGGTGATTGGTTTTAACCTGTAGATAGTGGAGACTGGTGGCTGTCGTGTCGTAAGGCTTCACTCTTTTGACCAGCAGCCAGACAGGACCTGTAGGAATGGAAACACATGCATACCCTCTTCCCTAGGTTAATAGGTCTACAGGTCCCTGCCAAGTGCCATGTCCTAAAGGATCTCTATATAAAACCTGAGGGTGAGGTGGTTTTCTTTTGTCTGAAAATGTTTTTCAATTGGAGTATGAAGAGATTTATCACAGTTTAGAAAATTATACATAAACATGGCTATATATAATCAAATTTTGGGGGGAGGACTCATGGCTCCCCCTTTTTTGTTTTTTAAGATTTTTAAAAATATGATGAGCCCATTCTACAATTGCCTGACTGGTTGGACTGTAAGGTATCCCTGTTTTATGCTGGATATTCCAACGCTGAAGAAAAACCTGGGTTGAATAGGCAAGGTATCCAGGACCATCACCAGTTTTAATTTGCTGAGGCCATTCTAAATGATTAAAGGCGTCAAGCCAATAGGCTTGTATATTTTTTGCAGATTCTCCTGTTAAAGCAGATGCATGTAGGGCACCAGAGTAAGTATCAATAGAAATGTGGATATATTTTAATTTTCCAAAAGGAGCATAATGAGTGACATCTGTTTGCCAAATTATTTGAGAACTTAGTCCTCGGGGATTAATTCCTGTCGAGGGAGGTGCCTTTAGCAAGCGCTTGACAGTCAGGACACTCCCTGATGATTTGTTTAGCTTGGGATCGAGGGATGTTAAATTGCTTTCAGAGTGCCTGGCTGTTTTGATGGAAAAACTGATGAGAATCTGCTGCTTCCTGGAAGGCAATAAGGACACTAACCATTAAAAAGTATATTATATGGGTATAGCATGAGAAGGTTGTTACATAGTTGTAGACATGTCTTGTTGGGAGCCAGTAATGGCCATGATTGGAATGGTCCCTATAGTAGCTTTAAAAAGAATTAAGCAGTAACCAGAGGGGAGTGTGGAAGGGGATAATGGATAGGGGAAGAGGAAGGGTCATCAAGGAACAAGTATAAGTGAACTGTGAACAAAGCCAAAGATGGGTAGGACTGAGGGTAGGAAGTATGGATGGGTGGGGCAGGAGAGGGTAGTGGAGGGAAAGTGGAGACAACTATTCTGAACAACAATAAAAAAAAAGAAAAAAGAATTAAGAATTAAGCAAAGGTTTATGCCAGACATTATTGTTCAAGGTCTTTTTGACTTGTGAGTGCATTTCAGAATGAAAGTTTACTGACCTGCCTGCTGCATTAGGCTATAGATTCATGAGACTGTGTTACCCCATCAGAGGTAGAACCCAGTCCTAAATAACCTACCTAGATTGTTCCCCATTGTTTTCTTAAGCCATTGAATGTATCATTCATTTAGCCATTCACCAAAGTTACTAGAGAGAATCTTATAGGGATAAACATTAATAGAAAAATGAAATCTGGTTGTCCACTCAGTGATCTCAATCTAGTTGGGGAGATAAGATAAGACTGCAAGAAAAACAGTATAGAAGAACAGAAAAAGCATCCTTGAAAGCCTTCTTAATGGATGGATGGTCTTTCACTTTACATGCCATTCCATAGGTGCATGTAACCCAGATGACAGGCTGGATCACTCTAGCTGTGACAGTACTGCAGAGGGAAAAGATGGCCTAGACATCAGAAGATTAGAGTTTGATTTCTGATTCTGCCACTTACCAATTATGTGACCGGGAAAAGTCACTTATCATGCAAAATCTAAGTTTCTTCATCTGTAAAGTTGATGAAGTAACTATCTCTATCAGGCTACCTCATATAGATGTAATAATGTCCAAAGGAACCTCATTTGTTAGTATATTGTCTGGATTCCTACAATAAAATGAAGCTTCTGAGAGAGCAGGGGCTGTTTGTTCATCAGTATATCCCCAAGTATATTTTCAACAAGGCTTTCTACACACAGTAGGCATTCATAAATTTATGTACACAAATGAATACTAACTTTCTTCAAAACAGCCCAAACTAAAACAGACAGAATCAATGAAATAATAGTTTTCAAAATAATGGACATTAAGCAACAAAATATAGGGACTCAAGAGATGAGAAATGAAGGAAGTGAGCCCTATAATTGTCACAGCTTATTACCCAGCAAGTCTCCAGGACATATGACCAAGAGGGAGAATGCACAGGATCCCAGTGGACTGCCTGAGTTGAGATTGAAGTGAGAATATAAGGTGTCTACAGTTGTTATCAGAGTACCAGAGAGGAGAGGGTTGCATAGAAAAGAGTATGCCTGGAATCTGTGAAAGGAAAGAACTATCCAAGAGGATTGGAGACAATAGTGCCAGCATTCATACAAAGATGGTACTAGTTCCTGTTTCTATCAGCCACCCTGGAAATTCTCATAATACACAGGACATGAGGTGTAAGAGTATACAGAATGGTTTTGCCTTAGTTGTGGGGAAAAATTAGCCATAGGCTAACTAGTGCTCTGGTTCTATCAAATCATTAAGGCAAGACAAAGGATCAAACTGTGTTCAAGTAGTTTACATTCCTAAACAAAGATGAAGTGTATTTATAGAATGCAAAAATACCCAGTACCTTACAAAGTAAAATGAACAATTTCTGACTTTCAGCCAAAGATTACCAGGCATTCAATGAAGCAGTAATATATGACCTTTATTGAAAAGAAAAAAACAGTTAGTAGAAGCATTACAGAACCCACCTGTGCTGTTCTGGAACAGTGTGGGGTTCGATTGCCCACTGCCAAGAAGCATACCTCCCAATGCAAGAGTTGGTGAAAAAGGAAAGGGGTTGTTTATTTAAATGTTATACAGGTTTAGAATAAATGGCAGATCTCTGCCACTAGCTTTAAAAATATCCAATACACATAGTCCTGCCTCCCTTTGCCAAACCAGGCCAGTTTAAGAATATGGAACTCAGAGGTACCATCTTTTAGAAAACCAGAATTCCGCAGCTTAGTATTCCCACTCATGGTTCAGCTCCAAGCGTCTCTCGTAATTCTGGGTGGTTAGGCAGGTCCCTGCAGCTCCATCAGCTCTGCCACAGTCTTCTCCAGGCAGACTTACCAAGCTCTGGCAACTCACTGACCTGACTTTCAAACCTCCTTTGTCACTGCAGACCTTGTGGCTCTCTTCCCCTCTTTAAGCCTGCCCTAATTTAAATGCTTAGCTTGGAACTTCCTATGTGATCTCATATCCTGCCCTTCCTGTAGTGCATTAGTGTCTGCCATTTTGCCAGTTCCCTAGTATCTTTAATCCTCTTTCAGCTGACATCTTTAATCAGTGCAAAAGTTCCCAGTAACTCACAGACATCTGGGGTAGGCATCTTCCTGCTGCCTCTCACAAAGGTGCTGTATGAGCTCCCCCCAGGCTATGTCACAAGTCACTGCAGGTTCTGAGTCAACCACATAATTTGCCCTGGGGGTCAGCCCTCTTCCCTTCAAGAAGACAGGGTTATTAACTTACCTTTTGTTATGCAATGTGTCTTAAACACTGTACCTTATGCTCTTCTCTTCTCTGAGCACCACTGGGGAGGTGTATAAAATGGAAGGGTTTTATAGGCAGACAGAGGGAAGGGCAAAGAAGTCTTTAGCAAAAGAAAAGAGGATTGTTTTAGGGCAGGTCATCCTTCTTGGGAAGGGAAAGGCTGGGTTTTCATCTGGCAGATAACTTTACTAATGCTAGCCAAGAAATTTCAGATTGACTGTTTATAGGTCACATTTCTGGAAAAGGATGAAGTTACAATTACACGAGGGTTAATGACTTAATCTTGGACCTGTTGTTTTCTTTTTTGTTTAACAAGAGGATGTCAGAGTAAGAAATATCCAAACCTGAGCATCTTTTCATATGTCTATGGGCCCTCTGTATATCTTCCTTGGACAAGTGTCTGTTTCAGATCTTTTGCCCATTTTTTAATTGTGTTGTTTTTCTTCCTGGAGTGGACTCTTGTGAGTTCTTTATATATTTTGGAGATCAAACCCTTGTCTGAAGTATCATTGGCAAATATGTTTTCCCTGTGGTTGGTTCTCTTTTCATTTTAATGCTGTTTTCTTTAGTCATCCAGAAGCTTTTTATTTTGATGAGATCCCATTTGTTTATTCTTTCCTTTATGTCCCTTGCTCTAGGGGACATATGGGTGAAAATATTGCTGCATGGAATATCTGAGATTTTTATCCCTATGTTTTCCTGTAGGACTTTTATGGTGTCACAACTTATATTTAAGTCTTTTTATCTACCTTGAATTTATTTTTGTGTATGGTGTAAGTTGGTGTTCTAGTTTCATTTTTTTTTTTTGCATGTAGCTGTCCAGATGTCTCAACACCATTTGTTGAAGAGGCTATTTTTACTCCAGTTTATGTTTCTGCTCCGTTTGTCAAATATTAATTGACCATAAAGACTTAGGTTTATTTTGGGGCTCTATTCTGTTCCATTGGTCTATGTGTCTGTTCTTATGCCAATACCAGGCTACTTTGATTACAGTGGCCTTGTAATACAGTTTGATATGAGGTACTGTGATCCCTCCTACTTTGTTGTTCTTTTCAAAATTGCTGCAGCTATTCAGGGTTGTTTACACTTCCATATACAGTTTTGAAATGTTTGCTCTATATCTGTGAAATATGTCATTGGTACTTTAATAGGGATTGCATTGAATCTATAAATCATTTTGGGTAGTATGGACATTTTGATGATGTTAATTCTTCCAATCCATGAACATGGTATGTGCTTCCATTTGTGCCTTCCTTGATTTCTTAATGTCTTTCTTCAGTATTGTGTAGTTTTCTGAGTACAGGTCTTTTACCTCCTTGGTTAGGTTTATTTCTAGGTACTTTATTTTTCTTGTTGATATATTAAATTGGATTATTTTCCTGATTTCTGTTTCTGATATTTCATTGTTGGTGTACAAAAATGCCTCTGATTTCTGAATATTGACTTTGTATCTTGTTGTTTTGCCAAATTCACTTATTAGGTCAAATAGTTTTTTTGGTGGAGTCTATAGGATTTTCTATGTACACTATCATTGTACAGAATTTTCATGTTTATTTGAGCCAAACTTATGACATATGCCAGGAAGCAAAATCTGAAATTCTCCGGAGAATAACAGTTATGTAGCTTCTTTCATGCATTTGAAATTAAGGAGGGAACACATGAAAATTACTTGAGGGAGACAGAAAGCAAGGCCAGGATTAGATTCCATCCTAGTAAAGATTATGTGTTCTCACAGTTAAGAAGGTGGGGTTTGAAAGGGAGCATTTCAAAAGTGTGTTAACCTAGATGCAGAGAAACAATGGACATGACTTAAGGCAAGATAAGCCTTTTAGTAAAGAAGTTATATGCCTGGGGCATGACTACCCACCATGACCCACCTAGTTAGGAATATATGACCAGATCACCCTGTGAGGTTCCTTTCCATAGAATCCCTTTTTTTATCCACAAGGAATAACAAGGAGACCAGAGGAGGTCAGGCAGAGTGAATAATGAGAGTAAGTATGGATGAAATCGGTGATGTAATGGGGGTCAGGTCAAATAAGGCCATGGAAACTGTTGTATGGGTTTTAGATTTTACTCTGAAAGAGATGAGGAACCATTGGAGAGATGTGAGTGGAAGAGTAAATGGACTGATTGGTTTATTAAAAGAATCTCTGTATTAAGAATAGGCTGGAGGAAGAGGAGCAGAAGTGGAAGCTGAGAGCCCAATTAGGGGATTATTTCAGCAATCCAAGTGAGAGATGTTGGTAGTTTGGACCAGGGTCTTAACAGTGGGAACTATGAGAAGTGGTTGAATTCTAGATATATTTCAAAGAAACAGCTCTTGGATTTGCTGACATTAGATGAGACATGTCAGAAAAACAAAGGAGTTAGGAAATTAATTTAAAGTGTGTGACCTGACTTGCTGAAATGATAGTGTTCCATGAACTGAGATGGAGAAAACTGGGATTAATTTGGAAGCTTTAGGGGTGTTTGTTGTGGGGTATAATAATGGAGTTTCAGTTTTGAAAGTTTTTTTTTTTTTGAGATACATATTAGGCAGTTAATTGGAAATGCAGAGCTGAACTGGAAACAAGAATATGGCAGTTATCACCATGGACTGTCTTAAAGTAGAAAGCTTAGATGCAGTTATCAAGTAAGTATCAATAGAGCTAAGGACCAAGGACTAATCTGGAGCACCCCCAAAGTTAAGAGATTAGGGAGAACAAATCAGCAATGGAGAATGAGAGGAAGTAACGAGTTAGGTAAAGAGGTAGTCCAAGTGAAGTGATAATGATTATCACTTGAGATTTTAAGCAAACATAAGTCTATGGGAGGAGCTAGGTCTTATGGGAGGAGTTCTTAAACTCTACATAATTTAGAAAATTCTACAGGAAGAACTCTTTTGCTTACAGTGAACTCTACGATCGTAACTAACTGTTCCTCCCCTTACCTTCCTTTCCTCTTCTATATAAACTTCTCTACTCTGGCATGCTATGCAGTGTGTGCACAAGTCACATGTCTATGTGCACTGGTTTGCAACCTTTCTTTTGTTTCTGCAAATAAATCCTTTTCAGTGACAAAACACACCTAGTCAGTATTACTTTCAGTTGACAGAAGAAAGTATTTCCAGGAGGAGGGAATGATAAATAGTGTCAGACACTGCTTGTCGATTAGGTAGGTGCACAACTCAGAAGTGATCATTTGATTTAGGACCTGGAAGTCATTGCTGAACTTGAGAAAAGTTTTGGTGGAATATAAAGTGGGGAGGGAGATAATGTCTGATTGAGTTGGTTTAAGAAAGGCTGGTATAATTGGACACATTGCGTACTTCCCTTTTGAGAAGTTTTTCTGTCAAGGGAATCAAGTAAACAGGTTGTAGATGGAGGACAAATGGGATACAGAGAGGATTTTTAAACTGTATATTTTTAAGATTATACTGTATTTTATCTAATATTTTTCCCATGTGTACTCAATCTGTTATCTTGACTGGACAATCTATAGTCATTTTTTTTTCAAAAAGGAATATGCAAGGGTCTCTTAAAAATTAGGCAGAACACTTTTGACACTTATTCTAATCATGTGGAAAATGTGAAGACTGGGGGGCATGCTTCTGGATTGCCACTCAGAATGTACACTCTTTTCTGGTTCACATAACCATTCATTATTGGAGCCTACATTTGAAGTCTACTCTATGCCTAGCTTGAAAAGTCATGTTTCTCTTTTAAATCTCTTTAGCATACTGTTTGTGGAGACAATTAAGAAATAAAAGTGAAGTGAAAACTTCTCTTAAACTTGTAAAAGCATATTGATTACCTTCTTGTCCTCATGTATACATTTTTATTTCATCATTCTTTTTAGCTTCTAGCATCCTCTCTTGAAAGGCTGTCTGCAGGCCTTAGTCCTAATTGCATTTTAGACTGGTATCATTTTGATTCCAAAGTAGTTTCTTTACTTTGTTTTTTCCCAGGCCAATTATACTCACGGCACACGATTTCCCATATAAGCTCACAACATTCATATTGATAGGTTAAAACATATGAACACAAAATTGACATCTTAATCAATATCTGGGCATATACATTTCTATTGAAAATCATCCAGAAGCAAGCAGCTAGGGATTAACCAGTAAACTAATATAAGGCTATGATAAAAAAGCAGGAAAAAGAGGATAGAGGGAGGACATATCCCATCTCAATGAATACCACTCCACCAAACATCTTTTTAAATAATGAAAAGATTGCCATATCCCCAGCAACATACTGCTTATTTTAAGGAGTGAAAAATCACAGTATACTATTTAAATAGTGAGGTTGCACAATTTCCTGAAGTTCAAATGTTGGGATTTGATCTAGACAAGTGGGCTCCAACAAAGAGGTTCCTTGTAGAAAAATCAACATGGGTCTACATCTTCATTTGGTTCCCAAAGAAAAGCAAGCAAACAAACTGTTTGTTGGAAAAGATGTAAAAGATTGCATTGATAAACCAGGCATTTTACTTAAATTTCATATAAAGAGTGATTCACAGACTATTAAAAAAAGATACAGTTGTTAAGGAAGTGGAAGTGGATTGCTAAATACGAATACAATGTATGCAGTTTAAGGCATCAAATGGCTTAAATTGAGGTAGCCAAAGGTTAGGGAAACAAGTGCTGGATTTCAAGTCACTAGATCCTCCCCTCCCCTCTTCCTATCCTCCCTTTTCTCCTCCTTTACCCCCCCTCCTCTTCCCTCTCTTCTTCTCCTAGTTTGCTATATGACTTTTTCTTTGACACTATCAAATGGGGAGGTTGCACTAGAAGCTCTCCAGGACCATGTCCATTTGTGTGCTACTATAGTAAAGGTTCTTTTGCTAATAAGACTTTCAACCTTAATCTGTGTTAAAAAACATGGAGTAGTTAGTTGTTAATCAGCCATCCAGTTGGACTTTTCTTTCTCTAAACCTAGGCTGCATATGCCGGACCTCTGGAAAAATTACCTGTCTATGGTGGTACTGTTCTCCTACAGCCTCCTCACCTCTATGAACTGGCACCTCTTTAACTCATGTTTTCTTTTTGATTGGCACTCATATTCATTATGCTTATGCTTTTGGCCCATCTAAAATTTGTTTCTGTTTTAGGTTTCTGTAATATATAGCATGTGGCACCCATAGTCTCTGCTTGTTGTTATCTTCTAGTGATATTTTTCATGGACGTGTTTCATGGTGGTTTTGTGTTAGATCTTCAGTTGATTGAAGCAGTGTTAGAAATTATGTGAAATGCATCAGATTGTGCTCTGCTTGTGTTTCCTCTTATTTATATATCTCTTTGTCTCTAAATTGAAATGTCATCTTACATTTTGGAAATTCCTAGGATCAAGCTGATATTATAGAGGTTGAGAAGTATGAATCAGTAGAAGCTGCTCACATGATTACTGTAGAGTATGATATATCTCATGACTCCAGCACAACTTCCGTGGAAGTCAGACCATTGCCAGGTAGGTACTTTTGAACATTTATATAGGGACTATCAGAAGAAAAATAGTGGCCTCCAGAGTAGTTACAGTTTTTCAAATGAAGATAATGTTATATTTATAATGGTGTGAAATCAAAAGAGTGAATTCTAACTTTCTTCATCTTGTGTAAACTTTTTGATATGATGCTTTGAGAGCAATGAAAATGAGTATCTCATCAATGGTTTGAGTGCTTGGGGGATGGAATTATTTCCTCCCATTTAATTTTAATCCTCTGAAGATTCCTGCTCTATCTCAGTCCTTGAAGGAGCAGCATGTTATCTTTTCATATTCATGCAATCTTTTCTTCTTATGGCATAGTAGTTGTGTTCCAAAGAAATCCCTCGTTTTTAAAAACTGTACTATAAGAAGAATTGCTAGTGAAGGGAAAAACAGTAATATTTATTACATAAGTTTCAACATTAAAGACATTTCATAAACATAATTGTATAGTAATACAAAACTTAAAGCAGTGCTGGATGCATAATGCAGACCATGTCCTCTAATTAGCTGATCTTTTTTCTAAATTTATTTTTTTATTTTTAATCATTTTTAATTAACATTCAAATACCTCTGTCTCCATTTTCCCACTACCACTTTCCCCTGCCCCACCCACCCCCAACTCCCAACCTCAGTCCTCGGTCCCTCTTTGGCTTTGTCCATGAGTCCTTTATACATGTCATAGATAATTTATATTATGTACTCTATGGCCATGATACCTCTATTTTTTCTCATTATCTATTCAGTCATCTTTTATTTCCATTAACTGAGGCTTGTCCTTTAACCCCAGTTCCAGGTTTCTTTTTTTTTTATTGTTGTTCAAGTACAGTTTTCTGTCTTTTCCCCCTACCCCTCCCACTACCCCAACCCTCCCCACATCCCTCCCCCATTTCCACCTTCCCTTGTTGTTGTCCATCTGTCCTTTATAATTTTTCCTGTAAACATGATACCTCTATTTGTAACAAGTAATTACTTCACAATCTTTCCATTATTGTTGTGAATTTCAAAACTTTGTTTTAAAAGATCTTTAAAAACAATTGATTTTTGGAAGGGAGGGGCCAAAGTTCATGGATCCATGATTGTGGTTTTTAAAATATCTAGGAGCAATTTAGTTTTAAATTTTCACAGAGTAGAAATCACTCTTTGAGTGTACAGTTCTGTGAGTGTGACAAAGACAAACAGTCATGTGTCTGCTACCACAGTACCAAGCAGAACAGTTCTGTCACCCTCAAATTCCTTTGTGCTGCCTCTTTGAACTCAAACTCTGTCCTCTATCCTCAGGAAACCATTGATCTGTATCCATCTGCTTTCTTTTCTCTAGAATGTCATATAAATGGAATCATACAGTATCAATTTATTTTTGGTCTGGCTTGGTTGGTTAAGAAAATGCATTTAAAATTCATCCATGTTACATGAATGGTTCATTTCTTTTTGTTTGCTGAGTAGTAGTGCATCTCATGAATGTACCACAGTTGTTTTTGGAAATCCATTCATCTGTAGAAAGACATCTGAGTTGTTTCCAACTTTTGGTGATTATAAATAGAGCTACTATAAACATTTGCATAGAGTTATTTTCATATGAATATGTTTTTAATTCACTTGGATAAATTCCTGGAAGTGGGACTACTGGGTCATATGGGAAGTGTGTGAACAAAACTGAAACTATTTTCCAAAATTACTCTACCATTTCCCGTTAATCAAATAACGTTCTCCACTTTGTTTTTTGGAGCTGTTGAAGGAGCATCATGTTGCAACACATTCAAGATCACTTCAAGAACTCCTGAAATCCCGCAGTCTGGGGAACCTATTTTTCAGAAGTGATTTATGACTAGGTTTAATTTGGCTTTTATCAGTTGGAAGGTATCAAAAGAATTGTATAATGAAAAGATACAACACTAATGGGTTTGGGCACCCCCATATGCTTGGTTGGGTGAAGGTAAAGTCATGCACTCCTTCCCTTTTCTTCATTTTCAGATATGAAAAGATTTTTAAGTAATTTCTGAATTACTCCTGGTACCTGGCATGTCTAATTTTTAACAAGAAATAAAATTGGGCTCTTGTTTTTATGACATACAGGAATTCAACAGAGAAACCTTTATTATCTCTTTGATAGCTTTGATACTTTTGTTTTTTGGGTTATGAATTTCATTGTGCTTTCTTCCTCAGCTGCATCATCTTTGAAGAAACTTGAATTCAAACATATGGTGGAATATGTGGACGATGTAGTTGAAGCGGAACAATTGGAGCAGACTGACCAGATGGTGGAAGAGGTGGAGCAGGAGAACCTCTCATCCTTTAGTGTGGCTGCTGGCATCAGTGCTCAGGTATCTCTGGGAATCTTGCCTCACATTTATCTGAATGGCTGTTTCTGGAAAGCTCCATATTTCCACTGTTATGCCCAGTTTCACTTTGAAGAAAGCATGCTTTAAGAAAAACTGTATCACCATTTCTGATGTACTGGATTTTCAGATGCAACTGAGAAATTTTGTGGGTCCTAACAAACAGAGGTTGGAGGTTGTCTAACCTCCAGACAACCTTGTTTTCCTCTTAATATGAAATATTCAAAGATACTTTGTGCTTGAGAGAAAATTTGGGTTAAATAAGAAGCTTAACACCCAGAAAAGTTAATATTTTTAAAAATTTATTTTATTGATTATGCTATTACAGTTGTCCCATTTCCCCCCTTCACTCCCCTCCAACCTTCACACCCTCTCCCACCCACATTCCCCCCCTTTAGTTCATGTCCATGTGTCATACATATAAGTTCTTTGCCTTCTACATTTTCCATACTGTTCTTACACTCCCCCTATTTTCTACCTACCATCTATGGTACTTACTATCTGTACCTTTTCCCCCTCTCTCCTCCTCCCAGTTCCTTGTTGCTAACCCTCCAGGTGTTCTCCATTTCTGTGGTTCTGTTCCTGTTCTAGTTGTTTGCTTAGTTTTTTTTGTTTGTTTGTTTTAGGTGTGGTTGTTCATAATTGTGGGTTTGCTGTCATTTTACTGTACATGTTTTTTATATATTTTTTCTTAGATAAGTTCCTTTAACATTTCACAAAATAAGGGCTTGGTGATGATGAACTCCTTTAACTTGACCTTCTCTGAGAAGCGCTTTATCTGCCCTTCCATTCTAAATGAAAGCTTTGCTAGATAGAGCAATATTGGCTGTAGGTCCTTGCCTTTCATGACTTAGAATACTTCTTTCCAGCCCCTTCTTGCTTGTAAGATCTCTTTTGAGAAGTCAACTGACAGTCTGATGGGAACTCCTTTGTAGGTAACTGTCTCCTTATCTCTTTCTGCTTCTAGGATTCTCTTCTTCATTTAATTTTGGCTAATGTAATTATGATGTGCCTTGGTGTGTTTCTCCTTGGATCCAACTTCTTTGGGACTCTCTGAGCTTCCTGGACTTCCTGGAAGTCTATTTCCTTTGCCAGATTGGGGAAGTTCTTCTTTATTATTTGTTCAAATAACTTTTCCACTTGTTGCTCTTCCTATTCTTCTTCTGGTACCCCTATAATATGGATGTTAGAATGTTTAAAGATGTCCTGGAGGTTCCTAAGCCTCTCCTCATGTTTTTTAATTCTTGTTTCTTCATTCTTTTCCATTTGGTTGTTTCTTTCTTCCTTCTGGTCCATTCTATTGATTTGAGTCCCAGTTTTCTTCCCATCACTATTGATTCCCTGTACATTTTCCTTTATTTCACTTAGTGTAGCCTTCATTGTCTCATGTAATTTGTGACCAAATCCAACCAATTATATGAGCATCCTGATCACCAGTGCTTTGAACGGTGCATCTGATAGGTTGGCTATCTCTTTGTTGCTTATTTGTATTTTTTTTTCTGGAGCTTTGATCTGTTCCTTCATTTGGGCCATTTTTTTTTATCTTGACACACCTGTTACATAGTGAGGGGAAGAGCCTTAGGTGTTCACTGGGTGGTTCAACCCAGTTACTGCATTGTGATGCTGTATGTGGGGTAGGGGTCCGAGAGGGAATACTTGCACTTTCTCCACTCTCTGCCAGATTACAGTCACTTTCGCCATTTCCCCCAAGCAAACCGGGCCCTTCTGGTGCTGATTCCCATGTGGGTGGGTTTGTGTACATTCTAGGGCCCTGTGGTTCTCTCCAACAAACCCTCCTGTGAGGCTGGGAGTTTTCTCCCAGCACCTCAACCACCACAGGTGTTTTCAATTGGTGTTTTGAAGCTTTATTTTCCTGTGCTGTGACCCTGGGTTGCAGGGTCTGTCTTGGTCCTCAGTTTCACCTCGTTTATCTGCACATGAATGTGGGACCGCCTGGTCTGCCAGCCACCTTGCTCGCTGGCACCTCTCCACAATCCGTCACCTCACTGGGTCTGCCCGCTGCCACCATGCATGCCCAGGTCTGCCAGCTGCTGCTTTGGGTGCCTGAGGCCTGCCAGACAATGTTTTTTTTGCCACAACCCCTCTCCGCCCGGCCGCCTGATTCCTCCCCTCCTACTGGTCTGGATGAATGTATCCACTTTAACTTCTTGGTTGTCTGACTTCTGTACAGTTCAATTTTCTGTCAGTACTGGTTGTTTTTTTTGTTTGTTTGTTTGTTTGTTTCAAAATTTATATTGCCCTTCTTTTGGTTGTGCAAGGAGGCACTATGTCTCCCTATGCCTCCATATTAGCTGGAAGTTGCAAAGTTAATATTTTTAAGAGCTATGCTCCTCATCATCTGTGAAAGGATGCTAACCGTCTCACAGGAAGATGAATTTCCTGCCTACCCATACCAACAGAGGTAGGTTTGCTCATTGGAATTTTTATTGCTTAGAAGCATGCCTTTCAGAACGTTAGTAGATATATCAAACCTTCAAATGTCAGCACCAATGTATATGGTCTGGTGCCAAATCAAAACATTTGGAGTGACTACTCTCTTGTTCTACCTCCAAATTTATGTATATAACCACCGATTTGGATAATTAGACAGGATTGTTAAAATCAGGACTGACAAACAAGAAAATGAATTTATGGTCTGCTATGTGGAATTTTGTGCATTGATTGCTAAGATGAGTCACTCCATTCCTAAGGTCAAGCCATCCTTTTCTGATGAGAAGAACTGAGGGCTAGAAGAGAGTTGTTTTGAGTATGGGCCCAGCAATGTGACCTTGGCACATTCCTGAGTCTCAGTTTCTCCATCTTGAAATGTCTGATTGTCTTGCAGGGATTTGTGGACTGATATGAAAATTCTTTGAACTATTTAAAAGAAAATTTCTGTAGAAATCCATTTTCTCTTTACGTCCTTATTATGCCAAAAGCTTTTGGTTCCCTTTTCACTGTTAGTAGGCTTCTCTTCTCCTTTGAATTAATTTACAATTAAAATTTAAATATATCTTTTATTTAAATTAATCAAAACAGCTCAGGCTGGTGTGGCTCAGTGGATTGAGTGCTGGCCTGCAAACCAAAGGGTCACTAGTTCAATTCCCAGTCAGGGCACATGCCTGGGTTGTGGGCCAGGTCTTGAATAGGGGGCTCGTGAGAAGCACCCACCTATTGATATTTCTCTCCCTGTCTTTCTCTCTTCTTTCACTCTCTCTAAAAATATATAAATAAAATATTTAAAAAAATAAATCAATCAAAACAACCAACAATGAGTGTGTGTGGTCTGGCTCTGCATGTAATAGGGTGTTAGGCTTATTTCTAAGTGCCATGGATTGACAGACTAGAGTGTATCTAGAAGATGGGGAACAGGGTGGAGAGGCCCTGGAAAACATCATCAGGTCAATAGTGGAAGACACTGGAGAAGGGAGACTGGGGAGGGACAGGACAGCGTGATCCAAATAGCTGCAGGACCATCATGCTGCTGAACAGGAAGACGTGTCTCCAGTGGATCCAACTAGGATGGATAGCAAGCACCTCAGGGCAGCTTAGCATTCCACTCCCTTCACAGAAGCCTTTCTGCAATGAGTTAGGTTACCTTCCCAGAGGGGGAGCTCCTGTCCTTCAGTGGAAAGGTTTGAGCCAAGGCTTGACAGTTCATCTGCCAGGGATAGCAGAGGAAATATTCTTGCCTGGATAAGGGTGTGATGATCTATAAAGTTTGTTTATTTCAGTCCTGAGTTTAGAGATGATTTTTTTTTTTGCTCTAATGAATGCCTGCTTTCCTATAAGATAGATACACACACACATACACTATATAGTGAAAGAGGGCAGTTTAAGTGCATTAAAAATGCATATTTTTTTTCCAAATAAGGAAAACAACTTGCATGGGTTTTTTTTGTCTCTCTCCCTCTTTAATAACTCAGCCACATGCTTCCATTAACCATAGGGGTTGAAGGACTACAGCGTGATGTAATACATTGTCTTATCTTTGCTCTCTAGCAGTTGCACGTGTATGTTTTTTTTTTACTTTAAATAATTTATTTTACTTTTTAGAGTTGACATACAATAATATATTAGCTTTCAGTTGTACAACTCAGTGATGTAGACATTGTAACTTACAAAGTAATTGCCCTGATAAATCCATTACCCATCTGACACCATACATAGTTATTATAGTATTACAGACTATAGTCCCTGTGCTTTACTTTATTTCCCAATGACTGTTCTGTAACTACCGATGTGTTTCTCAATCCCTTCACCATTTTTTACCCACTCCCCTAAAGTCCCTCCACCACTAGCAAGCATCAAAATGTTCTTTGTATCTCTGACTCTGTTACTGTTCTGCTTGTTCATTTTGTTTTGTAGATTTCATATATGAGTGAAATCATGACATTTGTCTTCCTCTGTGTGAATTATATCACTCAGCACAATACCCTCTAGATCCATCCATGTTATTGCAGATGGCAAGATTCCATTCTTTTGTATCACACAGTCATATTTCATTGTATAAATGCACCACTTCTTTATTCATTCATTTATTGATGGACACTTGGGTTACTTCTATGTCTTGGTATTTTAAATAATGCTGCAATGAATATATGGGTGTATACATCTTTTCAATTTAGTTTTCTGAGTTTGTTTAGATAAATACCCAGAAGTGAAATTGCTGAGTCCTTCTCTGTCTCTTATTATATAGTCTTTTGTTAAGTTTATTTTACCTTTTATAAGTATTTGTACCCCTCCTTTTTGTTTGTTTGTTTCCATTTCCATGAAATATCTTTTTCCATTTATTTACTTTCAGTTTGTATGTGTATTTTGATCTGAAGTGAGTCTCTGTAGACAGGCTACACAAGGGTCTTGTTTTGTATCCATTCAGCCTTCATGTGTCTTTTAATTGGAGCATTTAATCCATTTGCATTTAAAGTAAATGTTTATATTTATTTATTGCCATTTTATTATTCATATTTTTATGTTTTTCTCCTTCTTAAAGAAGAACCATTTAACATTTCTTGCAATGCTATTGGGTTGGCCAAAAAGTTCATTTAGTTTTTTCCATAAAAGCAGTGACACATTTTCATTTTCACTAATAACTTTATTGATTTGGATATTTTGAGTAGTTGGCTATCTCCCGATAATGTTGTATAATGTGGTATAACATTGATAGTTACCAATTAATGTCTTGATTTGATAAATATCAAATTCAACAGGTCTCTCCCACCCTTGAGCATTATTTTGTGGGAAATCACATTGGCACAAAATCTTGGATATTCCAGGCAGCAATATTTTCACTGATATATCCCCTAGAGCAAGAGACATAAAGGAAAGAGCAAACAAATTAGATCTCATCAAAATAAAAAGTTTATCAATGGCTAAAGAAAACATATTAAAATGAAAAGAGAACCAACCATATGGGTAAACATATTTTCAAATGATACCTCGGACAAGGGTTTGATCTCCAAAATATAGAAAGAACTCACATGAGTCCACTCCAGGAAGAAAAACAACCCATTTAAAAAATGAGCAGTGGACTTGAACAGACACTTTTCAAAGAAAGACATACAGAGGGTTCAGAGACATATGAAAAGATAATCAGCATCACTGTCCATCAGAGAGCTGCAAGTTAAAACCATAATGAGATTCTACTTCATACCAGTCAAAATGGTGATCATAAACAAATCAACAAACAACAAGTGTTGGAGAGATTGTGGAGAAATGGGAACCCTAGTGTGCTGTTTGTGAGTATGCAGACTGGTGCAGACACTGTGGAAAATAGTATATTATTTCCTCAGAAAACTAAAAATGGAGCTGCCTTTCCACCCAGCAATACCACTGTTGGGATTATACCTTATGCATCCCAATGTTCACAGCAGCACAATTTACAATAGCCAAGTGCGGGAAGCAACCCAAGTGCTCACCAGTAAGTGAATGCATGAAAAAACTATGGTACATTTACACAGTGGAATATTAGACAGAGGAAGGAAAGAAGGAGCTCCTACCCTTTGTGACAGCATGGATGGAACTGGAGAGCATTATGCTAAGTGAAATAAACCAGGTAGCGAGGGACAAATACCATATGATCTCACCTTTAAGTGGAACCTGATGAACAAAACAAACAAACAAGCAAAATACAACCAGAGAGACATTGAAATAAAGAAGAAACTGACAATAACCAGAGAGGAGCAGGGAGAGGGACAATAGGGGAATGGCCATCAAAGAACATGTATAAAGGACACATGGACAAAGCCAAAGGGGATAGGTTCAAGGGCAGGAGGTGGGAATGGGTTGGGTTGGGGCATGGTGGGATGAAAATGGAGACAATTGTACTTGAACAACAATAAAACAATGATAAAATAATGTAATGAAAAAATATATATGTACACACATACACACACACATATATACACACACACCTCCAACACAGAACTTTGCAAACCACTTTTGACACATTGTATCAGTCACATAACCTTCTCCATACACTGCACAAATCTTTGGGGGGCTTTCAGTTGTGTTTTTACCTTTTTTGAAGTAATAAAGCAAAATATGCTGAAAATGTTCTGTATTTTCTTCTACACTCAATATTAAAATGGCTACATAAAAATTCAACAATTTTTAAAAATATTTTTATTCATTTATTTTTAGACAGAGGGGAAGAGGGAGAGAGAAGGAGAGAAAAATCAATGTGTGGTTGCCTCTTGCATGCCCCCTACTGGGGACCTGGCCTGCAACCCAGGCATGCACCCTGACTAGGAATGGAATCATTGACCCTTTGGTTCACAAGCCAGTGCTCAATCCACTGAGCTACACCAGGCAGGGCAAAAAAAATTTCAACAATTGTAATAAATGTTTTTAAGTGCATACCTATATGACAGTTGTCACAATACAATCTAACAAAATTGTTTCTAATGAAGTTAAAGACAACTAAGCACTGCTAAAGCCATCTTATGGGAAAAAAACAAATGAACTTTTTAACTAACCCAATAGTTTGGTGGTAATAATCTCCTTTAGTTTTTTTCTTTTCTGGAAGCACTTTATTTATCCTTCGATTCTAAATGATAGCTTTACTGCCCTGGCCAAGTAGTTTGGTTGGTTAGAGCATCATCCCAATATGCCAAGATTGTGAGTTCAATCCTCAGTCAAGGCACATACCAGAGTTAACCAATGAATGAATAAATGAGTGAAACAACAAATTGATGTTTTTCTCTCCCTCTGTCTCTAGAATCAATTTATAAATACAAATTCTAAATGATAGCTTTGTTGGGCAGAGTAATCTTGATTATAGATCCTTGGTTTTTATTTTGAATATTTCATGCTAATCCATTCTGGCCTGCAATGTTCTGTTGAGAAATCAGCAGATAGTTACTTACGGGATCTCCCTTATACATGCATAACTGTTTTTTTTTTCTTGCTGCTTTTAAGATTCTTTGTATTTAATCTTTGGCATTTTAATTATGATATGTCTTGGTGTGGGCCTCTTTGGATCCATCTTGTTTGGGACTCTGTGCTTCTTGGACTTACATGTCTATTTCCTTCACTAGGTTAGGGAAGTTTTCCATTATTATTTTTTTGCATAGGTTTTCAATTTCTTGCTCTCTCTCTTCTTCTGGCACTCCCATGGTGCAAATGTTGATACACTTGAAGCTGTCCCAGAGGCTTCTTAAACTGTCTTCACTTTTTGTATACTTTTTGCTTTTTTGCTACTCTGTTTGGGAGTTTTCTGCCACCTTGTCTTACAAATTGCTGATTTGATCCTCTGCTTCATCTAATCTACTGTTGAGATTAAACTATCCTCATTTTTTGGGGATTCCTTTTTTTCTCTTTACTATTTTGATTGGGTGTTTTCTGCTCTCTTGTGTTCCAAATAGTGATTTCATCCTCTGCTTAATCTACTCTAGTGTGGATTCCCTGTAATGCATTTTTCATTTCAGTTATTGCATTCTTCATTTCTAACTGATCTTTTTTGTTTTCTATCTCCTTTTTTAATATTTTCTATCTCTTTGTTGAAGTTTTCACTAAGTTCATCTAACATCCTTATAACCAATGTTTTGAAATCTGCATCTGGTAGATTGCTTGTCTCCATTTTATTTAATTCTTTTTCTGGAGTTGTGTTCTGTTTCATTTGGGACATGTTTCTTTGTCTTCTCATTTTGGCAGCCTCCCTGTGTTTGTTAATATGTTTTAGTTACAGATGCTACCTAATGTGGTGAGTGTTCTCTAGGGTCCAGTAGCACAGTCTCCCTGATCATCTGATCTAGGCACTGCAGGTGTGTCCCTCACTTGGGCTGTGTATACCCTCTTGTTATAGTTGAGCCTTGATTGTTGTTGGGACCTCAATGGGAAGGATTTACTCCCAGGCCTATTGGCTTCAAGGACTGGCTGGGACCACTGTGGAGAGCCAGCTGTGCATGGGCCTGCCCCACAGAGCAGGACTTCTTTCAGTCAGGCTCTGTTGCCTGATGAATCAACCCCTTGACTATGTCACTTGTATAGGTGGTTGGGTGGTGCTGTGATGTGGTTTGAAGCTTTCCACTGGTGTGTTGGTTCTGGGGCTTCTTGGGAGGTGCAGGCCAAGGTCAGTTGCTATCTGTACCCTTCCCAGGGTCACCTGGCATGAGTTACAAGTGATTTTCAGATGGCTTCTTCTTGTGCTGAGTTTGAAGGTGCCCAGGGGAGGCCAAGCTGCAAACCAAGACTGTTTTCTACTAGTGCCAGGCCTGGGGTTACTTAGCAAGAAGTACAAGGCACATCGAGGCCCGATGCTGCTTGTTTGAGAGCTTTTAGGAAAGTTTGAAACAGGAGGCAAGACAGGTTTTTCATATGGAAAAACCAATGGAAACACCTGGGTGGTCTTGCACATAGGATGGGGCAAGGTCTCAGGGAATCACCAAAGTAAGGTGAACAGTGTTAGCCAAGTTTATGGAGGATTAAATATGGTACCAAGTTGCCAGCTCTGTGGTAGGATAGAGGGCTCAGAAAAGGAACAGTGCCCTCTGCCAGCATTTATGTCTGGGAGAAAGCCACCCCTCCAGCTCCTACCCCAAAGCCAGACAGTTCCATTCCTCTCTGTATGGCCCTGGTACATTTTGAACTGCTGTCCTAGTGCTGGAGCTCAGAATGTCTGAGTTTGAGTAAGCCTGTGCTTTGGCCCTTTAAGAGGAACTGCCCTTGACTCCAGCAACCCTCCGTCTCCCTCAGCCACAATTCCTGCTGGTTTTTACAGGTAAAGTTATGAGGACTTTTTTATCACATACTGGAACCCTGGCCTGAGGGACCTGGTGTAGGGCTGGGGCCCCTCCTCTTCATGAGGGGACTTCCATAGCCAAGATATTCCTCCCAGTTTTTAACTGCCACGTGTGGGTGTGGGACCCACCTGTTCTGTGCCTCTGCCCTTCCTACCAGTTTTGATGTGGCTTCTTTATATTCTTTTATTTTTAATTTTATACATAGTCTTCTTTTTTATTTTTAATTTAATTTATTTTTAGAGAGGGAAGGGAGGGAGAAAGAGAGAGAGAGAGAGAGAGAGAGAGAGAGAGAGAGAGAGAGAGAGACATCAATGTGCGGTTGCTGGGGGCCATGGCCTGCAACCCAGGCATGTGCCCTGACTGGGAATCGAACCTGCGATGCTTTGGTTCGCAGCCCACGCTCAATCCACTGAGCTACGCCAGCCAGGGCTGGCTTCTTTATATTCTTAGTTGTAGGACTCCTTTTCACCTACATTTTAGGCAGTTTTGAATGATGGTTGTTTTGCAGTTTAGTTGTGATTTTGATGTGGTTGTGGGAGGACTGGAGTATCATATTTATCCATACCACCATCGTGACCAAAATATGTACTTTTTTTCTCATCATTAATATTAGGATTGTGGATTGGGTTTCTGGTTCTAATCTTGTTTATACACAGTGTCTAGCACAGATCAAGGCAAACAACAGTTGTTTCCAGATCTTTTTGACAGCTTTGATAGTTCCTTTTCAAGAATTTCACCTCTTTTCTGTCCTCCTCAGCCAATCAATTGAGAAGTCCTATCCACTTTCTTAATTTCTCAAATGTGTCCATTTCTTTCTGTCTCCTGCTTCTGATCTGTTTCAGGCCCCTCTTACATCTATCTAGAATTACCTCTATATCCCTTTAACTTGTTTCTCTGACTCCAAGCTTACTGTCTCCCCACAGTTCATCTTCCGTAGTGCTATCAGAAGGCACTTTCTACAATATAGGTCTGAGCATGTCAGTTCCCTATTAAGGCCTATGTTTTTTGTTTTGGGTTTTTGTTTTTTGTTTTTGCCCCTCAAACTCAAACTTCGGTTTTCCTTTTTGAAATTATAGTTGATATACAATATTGTATTAGTTTCAGGTCTATAATGTAGTGATTCAAAATTTACATGCCTTATAAAGTGATCACAATCATCAATCTAGTAACCATATTTCATTGTGGAAAAATATTATATTATGAATAGATTACCTTTGCTATATATTACATCCCCATGTATTATTTATTTTATAACTAGAAGTTTATACCTTTTAATCTTTAGGTCTATGTTTTAAAACACTCTTTTTGGCAGCAGCACAAAGTGGCTGATGAATAAAATCCAAGTTTTTCAGCCTCCTAAACTCGTGTGGTCTACACAAAGCTCTTTGTCCACTTGTCTCATTCCTTCTATTCCAGTCAACCTGCAGTATTGTTTTGTCCCCTAACATGCACTCTACTTTTATAAACCTGTCCATTTTTCATTTCCAGATATGAGACTGTTACTCAAGTTAAAATTAGATTCTAAGAGGAGAGTATTCTTCCAAGTACTACAACTATGTATAATGTCTATAAAGTTACCTACTTTTGTGGGGTTGTGAATGTCAGATCTGTGAATTTCTGTGCAATGCTTAGACGAGTGCATGGAGCAAAATAAGTTGCAGTCAATCATTCACTTTCTTCTTACCACATTGTTAATGGGCATCCAATGGGTGTTTCCCACATGGTTTCTTTGCAATCTTACCTGTGGTACTCTAACTTTTCCCCTAAGGATTCTGGAAATATCATTTCACTTCTCTGGGCCAATTTCAGAGCTTTATGTTTAAGGAAAAAAACAAACTAAATGATCCCCATGATCCAGTTCTGATCTAGAATTCCTGGATTCTCTAACCATATTTTTAAACTTTCTAGAATGAATGAAATCAGGATTTGAATGCCATTATTCTCATTTTCAGTCTTTCAAAACATAGAAATAAAACAATGTGGTAGGATTTGGAGAACCTAGTATCCCTATAAGCGATTTCTCCCTGCAGTCTTTACGACTACTATCGCCAGTTGCAGCATACATCAACAAACGTGAGAAGGAACTGATGAAGTTGTTGAAGCAGCAGCTGGAAGAGAAGACTCAAATGCTTCAGGCTGACATTAGAAACCAGAAAGATGCCATGGAAATGATGAAGGAGCAGCTTAACACACTGAAGGATTCCAAGTTCAAGGTCAGAGACTGGTTTTATGTAAGTAGCATAAGGGACAGGAGAAAGGGAAAAGAGTTAGTCAATAGGGACTGCTAGTAGGGACAACTGCTGCCCCAAGGCAGCACAGGATATCTGGAGTGCTCTTCAACAGGGACTTAAGACTTTTCTCTTTTTCTCTTGACTGCAGGAGTGAAGATGGACTTAGCCCAGCTCTGAGAGTGGCAGATGTGGCTCATATATAGACAAGGCTTCTGTTTGGGCTTGCCTGTGGGCAGTCTTGCTCCATTCCCAGCATGTCTTGTGCTGTAAGGAATGATGTGACTCCTGAATACTTTGTAATACTCTGTCCCTACAGATGCAGCAAACCACTGACACTTGTGATCCCCAATCTTTGGAACCTCGTCCCAAGAAACAGCGTACCGAGCAAATGGAGAAGTCGCTTACAGATCTCAATGAGACCAAATGTTTTGATGCTGTATGTTCTTCTCATTCTTTGAAATTTCCTGAGGAGATTCAGGTGCCTTGTGATACCTTCAACCAGGTATGGAACACCTGTTTTCACTGTGTAGCTGAAAGGGGATTTCATTTTCATGAAAATGTAGGTTCAGCCAGATCTCCTGAGGGTGTAATGACTGTTCAGTTAGCTGCAATTCATGTGTCTGAGGAGATAGAAAATCCTGCCTATCAAGACCTAGATACACATGCACACATTAATGTACACATTTGCTAGATTACAGCTTCTTATAGCCAGTAACATGACTGCAGTTAATGCCTTTCCAAACCAGGAGACAGTCACCCAGACTCCTGTGCCCAGAGAGGTAGGACTACTGCTTTCTTCTGCTTTGGGAAAAAGGAGAGTTGTCCATCAGTTTCTTAGAGGCTCTTATAGACCCCAAAATATTTTGATCTCTTTCCTTTTAATGCAGCAGTGCCTACAGGAGTAAAAACAATATCTGCAGCTGCTGCAGGAGCCCCAGCCCCAGCAGTGTAATATCATTGTGGAAAACCAGATGCTGCAAACATCCTTAACAAACCAAGCTGGCCTCTCTGGGCCCCTCCCTCTATAGTGACTCTCTTTTATTCATGCAGGCCCAGTCTACTGATGTTCATCTCCAGTCATTTAAAAACTGTGGGGGCCAGGAAGATGAAAGTCAAAGGTAAGAAGTGCATGGAATGGTGGTAAGGGCTAAGGTCACTGTTACCCTCTCATGCCTGAAACCATGGGTGGCTTGCCTACAGGGCACCAAATGTCCCCTTATCAAAAGCAGTGTGCTCCCATATATCTTACCCTATGGCCACAGGATCCCTGCCTCTACATGGATGGTGCATAGCCAAACATGTATTGATGGATCAGAGGAGTCTCCATGACACAGGAGGACTAGATAAGGAAGCCTCCCATCTAGGGAATTAGTATACAGACCTTGAATTTATTTAACTTCATCCACTGGAGCCCAGTCTCATTGCACAAGGTATCTAAGAGAAGTCTTGAGTGCCCACAGCTGAATAACTTCTGGGCTCCCAGTTTTCTTGTCCCACTTCACTGAGATCTGGTGATCACAGTAGATTAGGTGAAGGGGTCTGCCTGGCATTGACAACCTATATGAAGGGAGTGGGTGCAATACAGTTGCTAGATTGCCATTGGATACCTAAAGAGTCAAGAACACAGGTCTTAGTGCTGGGAGACAATATGAGTACATGAACACATTTGCAGCTCAGTGATAAAGGCTTTGGTCTCAAATGCCAGAAAGAAGATTTGCTTCACTTTAGCAAATTGAGACTTATTCAGGCCAAAGTAAAAGTACACAAAAGTGAGTCCTGATTTAGCCACCAAAAATAATTGCCTCAAGCACGTACTGATGAACAAAACAATTTTTCCTGGGCCATCATTTAGAGATTCATGTCATTGCAACATGTATTTTCTCTTATGGTTTTGTTCCTGAGGACCAGCAGGAACAAACTCCGCTGCCATTGGCACATAGCCTAAAAGGTGATACAATTTCTTCTGCCAGCTTTTCTCAGTCTCCTACAACTTATGGCTCAGATTCAGTCACCCAAGAGACCCCACAGGATTACATCCAACTTGGGCAACAGTCATCAGATCCACAGAATCACCCCAATATCCAAGTGAAAGATTGGCTTCACAGTGAACAGGAGGACCAAGCCACCTTGTCCGAGGTATAACAGCCCCTTCTCCTCTGCTTTCCAACTGAGGTCAGGGATTCTGCACAGAGTCTGGGCTCCTCCTCATAAGGCACACATCATGGGCTTATGCTCTGTATGAAATCCAGACTTCAAAGCTCAATAAGTTTGAAGGCAGTTGCTCACATGGTGGTAGCATTCATTGCTGAGTAAAAAAATTCTCAGGCATCCATGAAAAAAGTGAGCAGTCCTTATGGATAGTAAATGCATTCTGACTTAAAAACTTCTCAAAAATATGTTATTTGGGCAAAGTGGGCCATACCATTGTGTTGAGCCTGTTTCCTCAGCCCAGACACCTTTATGAATTTGTGGATTTTTATTTCTGCTGCAAAGTCCAGGACCTAGGTGTGCATGTGTTTTCTCATACTGAAAATAAACCAAGAGTCCTCCTGTCGAGTGTGCTTGTATACATCTGTTGGGTACCCTGTATTTGATAGGGTATACCCTTTCTTGGGGAGTATCTACAATGTCATGTATCCGGGGCAGTGGTGGTCTACATGGCAGTCACATAACAGGCTTTGGTCACAGGTACACTCACAGAAGCCCCACAGACTCTCAATCTGATGAATAACACTTAACAAAGGGTGTTTTTAAATATACTTTAATGATTATGCTATTACAGTTGTCTCACTTCCTCCCCTTTATTCCCCTCTACCCTGTATACCAACTCCCACCCACATTCTCACCCGTAGTTCAAATCCATGGGTCATACGTATAAGTTCTTTGGTTTTGCATTCCCTATGCTGTTCTTATCCTCCCCCTATTTTGTATCCACCATTTATGCTTCTTATTCCCTATACCTTTCCCCCTGATTCTCCTCCTCCCCCTCCATGTGATCTCCATGTCTGTGATTCTGTTCCTGTTCTAGTTGTTTGCTTAGTTTGTTTTTGTTTTAAGGTTTGGTTGTTGATAGTTGGAAGTTTGTTGTCATTTTACTGTTTATAGTTTTGATCTACTTTTTCTTAGAAAAGTCCCTTTAACAATTCATATAAGAAGGCCTTGGTGATGATGACCTTAACTTGCCCTTAACTTGACCTTATCTGGGAAGCACTTTATTTGCCCTTCCATTCTATTTTTTTAAATGTCAGATTTTTTTATTAATAATTAGCAAAAATCTTGCCAAATATAATCCTACTATATATCTTTCTACATAAGAGATTAAACATCTGCATGCAATAGGTATAAAATAAGCTCAGCATTTACTATTGTTAGTTATAATTCCTAGATAATTCTACAATGGGATCTAAACTTTTTCTAATTCAACTGAGAAAGCAAATAATGAGTAATTACAATTATTTGACATCTCTAAAAGCACATATACATAAAATGCAGTCTTCATCCTTTCAGTTATTTCTAATAAAATGTTAGTGAGTATGAATTTTTTAAAATATTTTTAAGATTTTATTTATTTATTTTTGGAGAGGGAAGGGAGGGAGGGAGGGAGGGAGAGAGAGAGAGAGAGAGAGAGAGAGAGAGAGAGAGAGAGAGAGAGAGAGAGAGAAACATCAATGTGCGGTTGCTGGGAGCCATGGCCTGCAACCCAGGCATGTACCTTGACTGGGAACCGAACCTGTGATGCTTTGGTTCGCAGCCCGAGCTCAATCCACTGAGCTGTGCCAACCAGGGCTGTGACTATGAAATTTTACTTCCTAATATTTAGTCCATTCCCATATCAGTAAGGCTCTATGGATTTATTGTCTTAACTCATTCAACAAATATTTATTAAGGACCCACTATGCTAATGTACTGTGCTAGTCACTGATGCATTATATAATTTTTTAAAAATATTTTTCTTTTAATTGTTGTTGCAGTAAAATTTTCTATCTTTTACTCCCATCCCAACCCACCCACCCAGCACTCCCCTCCTCCCTCCCATTTCCACCCACCCCTAGTTTTTATCCATGTGTCCTTTATACTTCTTGCTGTAAACCCTTCCCCTTTTCCCCTGAAATTCCCCCTCCTCTTCCCTCTGAACACTGTCAGACCCTTCTCTATTTCAGTGTCTTCGGCTATATTTTGCTTGTTTCTCTGCCTTGTTCTTTAGGTTCCTGTTAAAGGTGAGATCATATGGTATTCTTCTTTCACCACGTGGCTTATTTCACTTAGCATAATGCTTTCCAGTTCCATCCATGCTGTTGCTAAGGGTAGGAACTCCTTCTTTCTTTCTGCTGCATAGAATTACATTGTGTAAATATACCATAGTTTTTTGATCCACTTATTTACTGATGGGAACCTGGGTTGCTTCCAACACTTGGCTATTGTAAATTGAGCTGCTATGAACATTGGGGTGCATAGGGTCTTTTGGATTGGTGTTTCAGAGTTCTTAGGATATAATCCTAGCACTGGAATTGCTGGGTCAAAAGGCAGATCCATTTCTAGTTTTTGGAAAAAATTCCATACTGTTTTCCATAGAGGTTGTACTGTCTACAATCCCACCAACAGTGCACTAGGATCCTCTTTTCCCCACAACCTCTCCTACACTTGTTGTTTGTTGCTTTGTTTATAATGGCCATTCTGACTGGTGTAAAGTGGTATATCATTGTGGTTTTAATTTGAATTTCTCTGATAGCTAACGATACTGAGCATCTTTTCATGTGTTTCTGTATCCTCTATGTCCTTCTTGGAGAAGTGTCTGTTCAAGTCCTTTTCCCATTTTTTACCTGGGTTGCTTGTCTTCTTAGAGTGGAGTTGTGTAAATTCTTTATGTATTTTGGAGATTAAACCCGTCAGAGGTACCACTGGCAAATATGTTTTTGCATACAGTTGGTTCTCTTTTTATTTTAATACTGTTTTCTTTAGCTGTGCAGAAGCTTTTTATTTTGATGAAATTCCACTTCTTTATTCTTGCCTGTAAGTCCCTTGCTCTGGGGGATGTATCAGTGAAAAAGTTTCTGTGTGAAATATCTCAGATTTTACTATGTTCTTCTCTAGGACTTTATTGGTGACATGGCTCCTATTTAAGTCTTTTATCCACCTTGAATTTATTTTTGTGTATGATGTAAGTTGGTGCTCGAATTTTATTTTTTTGCACATAGCTGTCCAGTTCTCCCAGCACCATTTGTTGAAGAGGCTATTTTTACTCCATTTTATGTTGCTGCCCCCTTTGTCAAATATTAATTGATCATAGAGACTTGGGCTTATTTCTGGGCTCTTTGTTCTGTTCCATTGGTCCATATGTCTGTTCTTTTGCCAGTACCAGGCTGTTTTGATTACAGTGGCCTTGTAATACAGTTTGATATCAGGTATTGTGATCCCTCCTACTTTACTTTTCTTTCTCAAAATTGCAGCAGCTATTCCGGGTCATTTATGGTTCCATATAAATTTTTGAAATGCTTGTTCTATGTGTGTGAAATATGCCATTGGTACTTTGATAGGTATTGCATTGAATGTGTAAATTGTTTTGGGTAGTATGGACATTTTGATGATGTTAATTCTTCAGATCCATGAACATGGTATATGTTTCCATTTGTTTGTGTCTTAATTTCTTTTTCCAGTGTTTTGTAGTTTTCTGTATACAGGTCTTTTATTTCCTTGGTTAGATTTATTCCTAGGTATTTTATTTTTCTTTTTGCTATATCAAATGGGATTTTTTTCTTGATTTCTGCGTCTGTTGTTTCATTGTTGGTATACAAAAATGCCTTTGATTTCTGGATATTGACTTTGTATCCCTCTGTTTTGCCAAATTCGTTTATTAGGTCAAGCAGTATTTTGGTAGAGTCTATAGGATTTTCTATGTGCACTATCATGTCATCTGCAAACAATGACAGTTTCGTTTCCTCCTTTCCAATTTGGATGCCTTTTATTTCCTTTTCTTGTCTGATCGCTGTGGCTAAAACTTCCAATAGTGTACTGAATAAAAGTGGTAAAAGTGGACAACCTTGTCTTGTTCCTGATCTTAGTAAAAAAGATTTTAGTTTTTGCCCATTGAGTATGAAGTTGGCTGTAGATCTCTCATATATGGCCTTTATTATGTTGAGAAATATTCTCTCTATTCCCACTTTGCTGAGTGTTTTTATCATAAATGGGTGCTGTACCTTATCAGATGCTTTTGCTGCATCTATTGATATGAACATGTGATTTTTGTCTTTGCTTTTGTTTATGTGATGTATTACATTTACTGATTTGTGAATATTGAACCATCCTTGCATCCCTGGTATGAATCCCACTTGGTCATGGTGGATGATCTTTTTAATGTATTGTTGGATGCGGTTTGCCAATATTTTGTTGAGGATTTTAGTGTGTATGTTCATCGGTGATATTGGTCTGAAATTTTCTTTCTTTGTTGTGTCTTTATCTAGTTTTGGAAATAGGATGATGATGGCCTCATAAAAAGAATTTGGGAGTCTTCCATCATTCTGGATTTTTTGGAATAGTTTTTGAAGGATAGGGGTTAGCTCTTCCTTAAATGCTTTGTAGAATTCTCCTGTGAAACCATCCAGACCCAGACTTTGTGTGGGGAGTTTTTTTTTATTACTGCTTCAATTTCATCTGCTGTTATTGGTCTGTTCAGGCTTTCTGCTTCTTTTTTGTTGAGTTTTGGAATATTATATTTTTCAAGAAATTTGTCCATTTCAACTACGTTTTCAAATTTCTTGGCATACAGTTCTTCATAGTAATTTCTTACAATCCTTTGTATTTCTGTGGTGTCAGTTGTAATCTCTCCTCTTTCATTTCTGATTGTGTTTATTTGGATCCTTTCTCTTTTTTTCTTGAGGAGCCTGCTTAAAGGCTTTTCAATTTTGTTTATCTTTTCAAAGAACCAGCTCCTGGAATCATTGATCCTTAGAATTGCGCTTTTAGACTCTGTCATTTAATTCTGCTCTGATCTTGGTTATTTCCTTCCTTCTGCTTTCTCTGGGCTGTCTTTGTTGTTGTTCCTGGAGTTCTTGTATATGTAGGGTTAGGTTATTTGTTTGAAATGTTTCCTTTTTAGGTATGCCTATATTGCTATGAACTTCCCTCTCAGGACTGTCTTCACTGTGTCCCATATGTTTTGGGTTCTTGTGAGTTCATTTTCTTTTGTTTCCAGAAACTTTTTGATTTCTTCTTTATTTCATTCTTCACCCATTCATTATTTAATAGCATGCTATTAAATCTCCATGATTTTGAGTGTTTCAGGTTTCTTCCCTTGGGGTTGGTTTCTAGTTTCAGTCCTTTGTGGTCAGAGAAAATGCTTGATATAATTGCAATTTTCTTGAAATTGTTGAGGCTTGCTTTATGTCCTATCATGTGGTCTATATTTGAAAATGTTCCATGTGTGTTTGAAACGAATGTGTATTTTGCTTCTTTGGGATGAAGGGCTTTCTATATATCAGCTAAGTCCATTTCCTGTAGGGCATTATTCAATGCCACAATATCTTTGTTGATACTTTGTTTGGAAGATCTGTCCATTTTTGACAGTGGGGTGTTAAAATCCACTACCATAATTGTGTTCCCCTTCCATTCTAAATGAGAGCTTTGCTGGTTAGAACAATCTTGTATGTAGTTACTTGCCTTTCATGACTTTGAATACTTCGTTCCAGCCCCTTCTTGCCTGCAAGGTTTCTTTTGAGAAATCAACTGATAGTCTTTTGGGAACTCCTTTGTAGATAACTGTCTCCTTTTCTCTTGCTACTGTTTTTAAAAATTTTATTTTAATCATTGTTCAAGTACAGTTTTCTCCCCTTCACTCCCAATCCAGCCCACCCACCCCCTCACTCTGAACTTCCCTCCCATTACCACCCTCCCCCTAGTTTTTATCCATGTGTCTTTTAACTTTGTTCCTGTAAACCCTTCCCCTTTTCCCCTGAAACTCCCTCTTCTCTCTCCTCTGGTCACTTTCTGCCTGTCCTCTATTACAGTGTCTTTGACTATATTTTGCTTGTTTCACTGTTTTGTTGTTTAGGTTCCTGTTAAATGTGAGGTCATATGGTATTTATCTTTCACTGCCTGGCTTATTTTGCTTAACATAATGCTTTCCAATTGCATCCATGTTGTTGCAAAGGGTAGGAGCTCCTTCTTTCTTTCTGCTGCATAGAATTCCATTGTGTAAATGTACCATAGTTTTTTGATTCATTCATTCACTCTTCCTGCTTTTAAGATTCTCTCGTTATCTTTACTCTTGGGTAATGCAATTATGATATACTTTGGTGTGTGCTTCCTTGGGTCCAATTTTTTTGGGACTCTCTGAGCTTCCTGTACTTCCTGGAAGTCTATTTTCTTTTCCAGATTGGGGAAGTTCTCCTTCATTATTTTTTGAAGTAAGTTTTCAATTTCTTGCTCTTCTTCTCTTCCTCCTCCCATCCCTATGATTTGGATGTTAGAATGTTTAACATTGTCCCAGAAGTTCCTGAGCCTCTTCTCATTTTTTTTAAAAAAATCTTGTTTATTCATTCTGTTCTGGTTGAATGTTTATTTCTTCCTTCTGATCCAAACTGTTGATTTGAGTCTCGGTTTCCTTCCCATCACTATTGGTTTCCTGTACATTTTCCTTTATTTCACTTTTCATAGCCTTCACTTCTTCCTCTATTTTGCAACCATACTCATCCAATTCTGTGAGCATCCTGATTACCAGTTTTTTGAGCTGTGCATCTGAGAGGTTGACTATCTCTTCATCGTTTAGTTCTGTTTTTTTCTAGAGCTTTGATCTGTTCTTTCATTCAGGCCCTACTTTTTTTTTTTTTTTTGTCCTGGTGTGCCTGTTATGTAGTAAGGGCTAGAGGCTTAAGTATTTGTCAATACAGGGCAACCCATGTTGCTGTATGTGGCGCTGTATGTGGCGGAGGGGTCCAAGAGGGAACATTGCCACTTGTTCAGCTCTCAGCTGACTTTCAGTCAATTCTGCTGCTACCCACAAAAAAATCGGATTCTTCTGGTGCTGATTTTCAGGTGTGTGGTTTTGTGTATGTTCTAGGACCCTGTGGATCTCTCCAGTGAACTCTTTTGTGAGGCTGGGAGTTTCTTCTGCCACCACAACCCTCACAGCTTTTTACAGTCTGAGGTTTTGAGGCTTTGTCTCCCCACGCTAGAACCCTGGGTTATGTGGTCTGTCTTATTCCCCAGTTGTTCCTCTTGGTTTATCCGCATCCAAATGTGGGGCTTCCCACTCCACCAGCTGCTGCCTCACTTAGCCTGCCAGCCACCACCTTGCTGTGATCCTCTCTGTTCAACTGCCCATCTCCACCCCTTCTGCCTGTCTGGATGAATGTTTCTTCTTTAACTCCTTGGTTGTTGGACTTACATACAATTCGGTTTTCTGTTAGTTCTGTTTGTTTTTTTGCTTTTAAATTTGCTGTTGTCCTTTTTTTGGTTGTGCGAGGAGGCAAAGTGTATCTACCTACTCTTCTGTCTTGGCCAGAAGTCAACAAAAGGTGTTATGATCCTGGCTTAAAAATTCTTCATTGAGTCTTACCGCTTTTAAAAATTAAGAAAAAAAACAAGCTAAGGCAACATGAAAGACTTTGGATATTTTAAGTGGCTAGAGGTATATTTAATTTCACATGCACACCCTGAGCAACTGAGCTGCTGGATATCTGTAAAGTTGATCAATTAGAGGGACTACCCACACAAAGAGATCAGGTGATCAGTGGATTCTGTGGTTCATTTACCAAGGCAGATTCTGGTGAGACCCTTCCCCAAGCCTCCTCTCAAGATGCGTACCCTCAGGATGGGCCCAGAGAGGCAGAACTAAGACAAAGCTGAGAAAACATCCCAGGGAAATGGAGAAGGGAGGATCGTGGAAAGGTGAGCAGATGGGAGAATACAGTGGAGCTGCCAAGGGAAGGACTGAGTGTATTCTTCCCTGTCTGTAAGACTTCAGGAACTTCCCACACTCTGCTCTGGCTCATCTCTACTACCTTCTAGGCTCTCTCTCTGCCTGGATTTCCTGACAGCTCCAGCTCTACCCATAGCCCAGCCTTGCTCCTTCTGTTTTTCCTATCTTCTTTTCTACCCTGTTGCATTCCACTTGTCAAAATCTTGTGTCACCTTAAAACCAGTCCAAGTCTCTCTTTCTCCATCAGAAAAAGCTCTCACAGCCCATTCTTTGTAACACCATTTTTATGTTTGTTCCTTCCTCCCCCTTCCTCTACAGCTCAGAATTGTTACTTTTCATGTCACAGTGTTCAAGTGGGCTAGGTAACTGCTGATGAGGCTTAACATGGAAGCCTTAGTCCAAGCAAAGCAGTGGCAAGGTTCAAGGGTAGGAGCATGGAGAGACCTTTTAAGGCCTTGGCTAGCCATGGCTCTCAGAGAAGCTGGGATGGGGAGGGCCAGACACAGGACCCAGTATCTTTAGGCATTAAGACAAGTTTATGAGAGCCAAAGAGGCCTGCTTCTGCTAGTCTTTAAGTCAAAATTCTGTTGGGACAGAGAAGTGGGGGAAAATCCCATTTCTCCAGCTCTACCTTTCTACCAGCACCTTGCAAGTTTGTGTTCCAAAGTGGTACTTTTCAGTATCTTGCTAACTTATACTAAGGGGTTCTCCCACTGTTGTAAATCAGTCCCAGTAACCTCTAACAAAGGACCTCACCTTGTTTCCCTTTTGCTCAGCAGGCACTAGCTCTTGAAGCAGGAGCCCAGGGTTCTTCAGGTGCACAGACTTCCCAAGACTCTGCTGAAGATCCACCAGACCAAATCATCCGTTCCTTACCTGCAGAGCAGTCTGACCTGGGAAAGCAGCTGAACCAGCAGTGCTCTCTTACCAAGCCTTGAGATGGGGAGACAAGCCTATGAGACCTTTGAGACCTTCATGGCTCGAGTCCCTTAGAGTTCAGGATTAATACTTACTTTCCTTTCTTGTGAAGTTCTTTTTATAATTGTTAGTTGAACATGACTTGTTTCTTTCAAGTGGTGATACAGACACAATTTGTAGTTCCTAGTATGCTAGTATGTGACAGCAGCAAGGCCATAGCAGGAGACCGCTGTCTCCATATACCCTGCCCTGCCTCACACACAACTGTTCTACTGTAGGCAGATAAGCTGCAGAGTCTGCTCAAGTTAGAATACCCTTCTTCTGCCAAGAAATATGTCCAGCATGGTTTGCATTCTAGTAAGAAGCTGTCCTGTCTTAAGCTACAAGAATTCTGAGGCCTTGGCCTTGATCATAAAGCCCTGCACCTCCCCTATAGTGATATTGGGGAAATCTCCAGAGAGTAGCTTTCCAACTATGAGGTGCCTTGACTTAATATAATAACAGCTTCATTGCTTAATAAATGTTTCTGAACTTATGACGTGATTTTTTTTAACCTAGAAGTGATACTGACTCAGCTGACTGATGCCAAGCTCTTGAGTGAAAGGTTCATTTGCTGGAGTTGTGTGTGACCTGCTCCCCTGAGCCTCTCCTTCACACCTCAGTTCCCTGACACACTTGTAGAGGTTATTGGCTTCTGCTTTTCCAAGTGTCTGTGCCCAGGCCCTCTATGTGGCTGAAGCCTGCTGGGTCATTCATTGACACAAACAGGAGCCACAGTCTCACCAGGCCCGCAACAGTGGGCCTAGGGGCTAGCCACTTTCTAGACTGTACTCATGCCTCAAATCACCTCAGAGATGAAAATAAGGGCAAGATGCCCATTTACTTTGCATGCAGCTTCCTCCTCTCCTACTGTAGCCCTTTTGGGGGGAGAGTTTATTCCCTGGAGGAAAAGAGATTAAGTGATGTACTCTGTGATCAAGCACCAAGAAGAATATCTTTCCAACTGTCCCATGGGAAGGGGGTTTAGATAACTTTACCATAAGTCATTGTGTGCCTTTAATATCAGTCTTAAGGTGATGAATCATTGCTGGATGAAGGAAAAGGAAACCTCCAGTCTCCAATAGCAAGTTAAAATAAAGGGGGCACATGAGTTCTTACACCTACAAGAGGATCTTGACATTCTTCAGCCAGCCTGATCTCGACAAGGGTGCTATGGACTGAATGTGCCCCCCACTAATTCATGTCAAAGCTATGTCTTCAATGTGATGGTATTTGGAGGTGGGGCTTTTGAGAGGTGCTTAGGTATAGATGAAGGAGGTCCTCCTCATAATGGGATTAGTGCCTTTATGAGAAGAGACACATAGAACTTACTCCATTTTTCACCTTGTGAGAACAATGAAGAGGTCCACGTCAGCATACTGCAAGATGGTGGTCTCTGACAAGCCAAAAGAAGAAGTCTGAATAAAACCTACCTTACTGGCACCTTTGTCTTATACTTCAACTTCCAGAACTGTGATAAGTAAAGGTTGTTCCTGAAGCTCTCTATCTATGGTATTTTCTTATGGCAGCTGGAGCTAATGCACAAGGGTTGTTTGCTTTCAGTCATGTCTATTTGTAGCCATTGGGAAGGACAAGCTGAAAGCCTCATCACTTGTCAGAATCACTACTTGTCATTTAGAGGTGCATTTCCCTTTGTATTTAGCAGATGTAAAACATTTCCTAGATCCAAGTTTCTTTTTTTTAAAATCATTGTTCAAGTACAGTTTTCTCCCCTTCACTCCCAATCCAGCCCACCCACCCCCTCACTCCGAACTTCCCTCCAATTACCACCCTCCCTCTAGTTTTTATCCATGTGCCTTTTAACTTTGTTCCTGTAAACCCTTCCCCTTTTCCCCTGAAACTCCCTCTTCTCTCTCCTCTGGTCACTTTCTGCCTGTCCTCTAATGCAGTGTCTTTGACTATACCCTGCTTCTTTCTTTGTTTTGTTGTTTAGGTTCCTGTTAAAGGTGAGGTCATATGGTATTTATCTTTCACTGCCTGGCTTATTTTGCTTAACATAATGCTTTTCAATTGCATCCATGATGTTGCAAAGGGTAGGAGCTCCTTCTTTCTTTCTGCTGCATAGAATTCCATTGTGTAAATGTACCATAGTTTTTTGATCCATTCATTTACTGATGGGCATCTGGGTTGCTTCCAGCACTTACCTGTTGTAAATTGTGCTGCTATGAACATGGGGGTGCAAAGGTTCTTTTGAATTGGTGTTTTAGGATTCCTAGGATACAGTCCCAGCAGTGGAATTACTGGGTCAAAAGGAAGATCCATTTTTAGTATTCTAAGGAAGTTCCATACTGTTTTCCACAGTGCTTGTACCAATCTGCAGTCCTACCAACAGTGCACTAGGGTGACCTTTTCTCCACAACCTAAGCCAATACTTGTTGTTTGTTGTTTTGCTTATGATGGCCATTCTGACTGGTGTGAAGTGGTACCTCATTGTGGTTTTAATCTGCATCTCTCTGATAGCTAGTGATATTGAACATTGTTTCATGTGATTTTGGATCTTCTGTATGTCCTCCTTGGAGAAGTGTCTTTTCAACTCCTTCGCCCATTTTTTAATTGGGTTGCCTGTCTTCTTAGAGTGTAATCGTGTAAGTTCTTTATATATTTTGGAGATTAAGCCCTTCTCTGAGGTATCATTGGCAAATATGTTTTCCCGTACAGTTGATTCTCATTTTATTTTGATACTGTTTTCTTTAGCTGTACAGAAGCTTTTTATTTTGATGTGGTCCCATTTGTTTATTCTTTCCTTTTTGTCCCTTGCTCTAGGGGACATGTCTGTAAAAAAGTTATTGCATGATATATCTGAGATTTTCCTACCTATGTTCTCCTCCAGTACTTTAATGGTGTCACGATTTATATTTAATTCTTTTATCCATCTTGAGTTTATTTTTGTGTAAGGTGTAAGTTGGTGTTCTAGTTTCATTTTTTTGCATGTTGCTGTCCAGTTCTCCCAGCACCATTTGTTGAAGAGGCTATTTTTACTCCATTTTATGTCGCTGCCTCCTTTATCAAATA